>PVKZ01004551.1:0-78209 GCA_004027375.1 Macroglossus sobrinus | reverse complement strand
TTTTTTTTTTTTTTTGTTTCCCGGTTCATTGTATCTCAAAAAGGGGGATTGCATGGTAAAATGGAAACAGTATGCTGTTTACTATCTCACATTGTTAATCTTCTTTATTTATCACTTCTCATTCCAGAAAAAATTATGGCAGCTTTCATATATTTAGATAAATTAAAAAAAATAAATGAATAATGGAGGAGAATTGTGAGAAAGAAACCAAAAGAAAGGAACATGAGATGAATTCAAGAGTGCCATATAAGTGCCTAAATTTGCTTGCAGTGGGCCACGTGTCTGACTTGAGTTTTGAAATAGTCAGAAGAAAACATTAGAGCAAACGTGTTACCCAGTGACCACAGAAAGGAAGCTCACCTGTTGCTTAGAAGCAGCACGATTATTCCTGGCACTGAGTCCAAAGAAAAATTTCTCCTTTGAGTCCTCATAAAAAGGATGCTGTGACATAGTGAACAGTATCCTCAAGAAATTGTTGCAGTAATCACATCAGAAAGTTTTATGGGACTATTTGTTACAGAGTCCTTCAGTGCAGGCCCAGGGCACAATGCCATGGTGAAAGCACAATTCACTAGAGGTATTTCCAGTGGGGACAACTGCATTTCCCTGTTCGCCAGGCTTAATCCATAAGTTGGTTTTAATGATTCCTCTATGTGAACTGAATTATATTTTGGGAAATTTTCTACAGATGTTATTCTTGTAACTAAAGTTTTGATGGCTACTGAGTCGTAGTAATTTGTAGTTGAACTCTCTAACAAGTGCTTGGAGTGCAATTACTTTGTGTTATTGATGAAGAGCAGAGCCACACGCTTTATTGTTATGTGGCCTGGTAGTAAACCAGCATTTCTAAGGAAGAAGGGGTGGTGGTGCTCAGAAGGAGCTTGGATAATAGCTACTTCATTTCTACTTGAAAAATGCTTATTGGAAAAAGTTAGTCAAAAATTTCCTCATGAGGCCCTTTGGAGTCTACTTTAACTCAGAGATAAAAAGGCCCCTTGAACAATTACAAAAGTCAGTATAGCTTCAATAGGCCATTTAACCTTGAGCATTGTAATTTTCAGGTATGGCTCGCAAAACAAATGTTGTAAATCATATAAAGTAAATAATTGAGTCAAAATGTGTCTAAAATTAACTTGTCAGTTGAATAGTACTTCTTTGTGTCTAACAAATTGGGGCTGATTAGTACTTCTTTTTTGGCAGTAATAAGTAGTAGACCTATTTGGAATTTTAGAATCATGAAAGTGAAACACAGTTTTAAATAATTGTTTTCTATTTTTAAATAAAATTCTTAAAAATAGAATTTAATATGTTGAAGCATTTTATTTGTTTAGTATGGCAAAGAGCCAACATTGTAGAATCAGCTGTGGTAAAGAAAGATGGCTCTCCAATATTGCGTACAGATTTTCTTAAATTAATGGCTAGACTGTAGACTTTACCAAAGCAGAGGACACTTTCTTCTTGACTGTTTTATCTTTGGCTCTCAGCACGTCGCCTGACACATAGTAGGTATTAATAGCAGAAATAGCTTCTATGATTACATCGAACATTGTTCTCTGGTATGACAAAAAAGATAAAAATCATTGAGATGTTATGATTTTTGTCTGAATATTATGCATTGAAAAGTACAAGGTATACATTACTTTTTTAAAAAGCATCATTTTATATCAGTGACTTTTAAATATTTTTTTAATAAAAAAAGGCTTTCACATTTTAATTAATGGTGTATTAATTAATATAATATAGAGGCATGATATAACCAATACCACATTTTTACAAGATATTTTTTATTGCTTCTTTGAAATCAAATGCCTTTAAATATATATTCTGAACAAAATATATAGCCTAATTACAACTCAACTTAGGTATTAAAAAATACAGAAAATTTTATTGTTAACATATTGGAAAGCTTAATATGATGAAAGTTTTAGGGATAATGGGCCTGCATTTGCAGTTCACTGTGATAATTAAAATATGGTAAATGTCAGCTATTTATTGTGCTCTTAGGTTATCTGTTCATATTGCTATGATGCTGTCATAAAGTTGATTAAGTGCTAAGTATGAGACTAAATGTCCTAGTGGGCTCAAAAGCCAAAATTAGAACATTGACTTTAGATCTGAATTAATCTAAGTTGTCATTTGCTTACTATTTGATAATAGCCTAAAATGGTATGAAAAATAGAGAGTTTATCTCTGAATAATATTCTTGCCAGACCACCAACTGCTGACTGTTAAAATGAGATTTGGTAGGTATGGAGATATTTAGTCACCTTCAAAAAGCAGTATATAGACACTCAAGCCAAACAGTTTATACACTAACAAAAGCAACATCCAAATTATCTGTCAATGGAGCAAACATGTCAGTCATCTTTTCATTTGATTGGCAGTGTGTCTAGAAATTAATAATTTAAAATACTATTTCTAATCCTTAAAAAAAAAGAGCTTTATTTATCTGGCAATTAAGCCGATTTAAGGCAAAATTATGAGGTTAAAAAATGTCTTCAGCTTCTTCCTATTTCTCTTTCATTGCCTGCTCCCACATTACCATTTTATACCCTGCATAGTCTTTTTAGCACCTCTTAATTTCTGGCTGCTGCTGCACAAAGCAGGGACCAGGATGAGTTACTGCTCACATCTGATTTATCTCCTCTTAGCCCACATATATTTTTTAAGACTCTGTTTATAGGTAATTATATGTAGTAATTAAATAAGGTAAATCAATTCTTGATAAGTAACTACCCAGCAAATTATAATTTCTAGGTTAAAAATGATTTATCTATATAAAATATGATTTTTCTCTCTCTAAAAGTCTTTAAAGAGTAAGCATAATTTTAAAATTGTTTGTTTCTCTCTAGTCTGCTTGGGAAACGTTTGAGAAATTGTTTATTCGAGTGCCCCTGAAATTTCAGGTTTTAAGCAGCAGTGTAATGTCTACTCACCTATTTAGCTAACCTTTCTTGAAAAACTCTTCTGAGAAATAATTCTGCTAGAATTTGGCAGTGGTAGCAGAAGTTTAGAGTCTCTGAGGTTTAGTAAACTTTTTAAAATTTCAATAGGACCTAATTCTTCACTCAACAGACTGAAATTCTTATTTGTTCAATGATAAGCTAGACTGAATTTAAGCATAACAACAACAAAAAATTAGTTGCTAGTCTGTATGTTTAAATTAGGGGCTACTTGAATCAAAACAAAACAGGTGTTGACTTGTATCGTTTTACTTTTTAAAATTTTCTACTTTCATATAAACTGATACAATTTATTTCTACTTTTTAAAGAAAAGAAATTAGGGATAAAAAATTCTATAACATTTATATTTTCTTTCAGGATAGAGTATCCAATTATAACTTTTTCAAAATCTTCAGTATCACAGGGAACACATTTTAAATTTATGGCTCAGAGGGATTTCAATCATCTTTGGCATTTAGCACTCAAAGCGTTTCAGATATTTATTCAGAGCAGTATAACAGAAAGCACACAACAGATTGCAATTTAAATGCTGTACTTTTTGCAACATATATCTGCAGTAAAAGATTAGAGAATATGTAAAAATAAGAATATATTATGAGTACTGCGCATTTTAACTATACACTTTGGTATGGGAATTCTCACATATTTCCATTTAACAGACATTTTCTCAGCACAGCTTTATGCCGAGTGCATAGTAGGACACACACCAAATGTTTTATTCTTATAGCCATATGTGCTGTTTGTGTCCACTTTATGGTATGTGCACCTTTATGTGGAGACCATTTCTCTATGCAGTAGAGAACAAACAGAAATATTTTAATATTGGATTTATTTATTTATTTTTTTTGGTAGGTAAACAAACAATGTAGAGGATAGATTGGAGGGTCTGGTACCAGAAAGTCATGTTAAGAAGTCATTGCAATAATCCATGAGGACCGAAGGAGAATTCAACCAAGAAAAGAGACAGACAGAGATAGAGACAGAAACATAGAAAAAAAGAGTTAGTGTTTTCTAGGAAAATAAGAAAAATAATGGCAATCCAGGCTAAGAAATGAGGCACATTAGCAAAGAAATGAGATTAAGGGAAGACATGCAGCATTAGATGAGAAGTTTTACAAAACCTATATTTAAAGAATTAAAAGAAGTAGGTATTCGGAGAAAGTTGTATCAAGGACAATTAATCCAGAAATGTCAACCAAAGTTCCTTTAAGGAACTTGAGGAGAAAGAACACCAGAATTGGAATACCAGAAACTATGAATGCAATAAGCACCGGCCTAAGGATAAATACTCCATTCACTAAGGAATCTCTGAGAATGGTGGTAATTTTAAATATTGCTCTCACTTCTGCTGATAATCATGCTCTTTATGAGTTCTGCAAATATTTATTAAGCTCAGCCTCTGTGCCTGGAACTATATTAAGGTCTAGGAGATTTTACAGGACAAAGAAAAGAGATAGCTCTTCAAGGAGTTTGTGCTTCTATTCCGTCAGGTAGCATTAAGCAAAGAAAAATAGATTATATCAGCTCATTGTTTTGTATTGAACGGTATTTCATTGTTATATTCTTCCATCTGCTGTTCATATGTGACTGCTTCTTGATTTCCCTGCACTTCCCTTGGGATGTAATCCATATTTTGTGAATGAAGAAAGGATCCATAATAACAGCATTTTGTTTTTCTGTATACTTTCAAATAGTGTTAGGCTGCTTGTTTATCAATGCTATCTGCTGTAAACAGCTCTGTCCAAATTTGGCATCACCAGTAATGACTGTATTAAAGTGATCACCTCTATGCAAGGTCAGTAACTAGGGGACTAATCACAAAACTCATTCCAGTAACACATGGAGACAATATTCATTTACTTTTAATGTATCAAGTAATCTTTGAACTGCTTTTCAGTTATACATCACCAAAACATTTTCTATATCTGTAATGTTTTCAACCTTCATTATTTTTTCACTGCACTAATTTCCAATGTCTGCCTCCCTCAAATTTTATGAAATTAAACTGCAATCATTTAACTTTTGCCATTATGCTGATTTATTTATTTATTCACTTATTTATTTATGGCACATGAATACTTAATAAATAGGGGGAATATAGTTAGCAAATTAAAAATAAAAAAGTACTTAGCTAGAATAAAAATAGTTACCTGACAAAAAGTTAAAAATTTTTTTTTTTACTTATTCACTTCATATTTACTAAAAATTATAGTGGAAATTATGGGTTCCCCTTACTTTCCTGCAAAACATCTATTCCCTTCTTTTTCTACAAAGAAACTGTCATTTAATTCCAGTGGACTGATTTTCCTCTAACAGCAGGAAAGTAATTCTAGATGACTTTAGCCATTCAGCATAAGTCACACTTTCCTACCTCTGTTACTATCCAGGGTACTTGACAAAGTTGGTCTAACAGAAATTAAATGCAGGGATTTTTATTCTCTTATCTGAGGATTTTTTCATCCTTGATAGTATGATACCTGGTTGTGACACCAGAACCCATTGCAGCCTGGCAGAGAGAAGAAGTATGAGGGGGCCACCAAGCAGAGCAGCAGAGTCAACCCTCCAGCAGAATGAGCTGTGCCTGCCCCATCTCTAATCTTTCTGAGCATGTGAGACAATAAAACCCCTTTACAGTTCACACAACATCTTTCTAAATATTACAAAACTCTGTTATAAAAAGTAGGGTGAAAGAAACCCATTAAAGCTAGACACACTGATGAGTAATCCCAGCTCGATGCAATACTGACACCTAAATATCTCTGAATCTGTTTTCATCTGTAAATGAGACTAATCATATCACATTGCAGAGTTATAAGAATTAAAATTATATATGTCGAGTAACTACTGCACAGTAAGTTTGTTGTCACAAGGTTCTATTAGGTGTACAACATCAAAGAAGAGAGTTTTGGATACAATCATCTCATTAAAATACTCTTTAGGTTAATTTTGAGAGTCTCAACTCACTCAACTATGAAGCAAATCTGTGCAGACAAGCAGGAGACACACTGCACACCCATCAGCATTGGAACTTGTTTTATAATATTTATAGTCTAGGAATTTCTGTGCCTACTGAGCGAAAACCTTCCTGACTCTTATCACAATGTATTTTAATACTTTTTCTGGACATTTGTTATCAATATCCTCAGTGTATTCCAGATTTTCTGCTAATAAAATGAAGACTTCTTCAATCTAAATTTTTGCTTGACATACTAATTCAACTTTCCAGGTGCTGGATCTGATACACTAACTTCTTAGCTAGAGCTATGGTTCTTCTACAGAGTGGACAGATAGCCTGTGACCAGTCTGCCACCTCTTTTTTATGCGTCCTGGAACTGTCTGGAGACTCTCACAGAGTCTGGAACATTTTTCTCATCAGAGTCTGGGCAATGGCCTGGGCTAACCCTGAATTTGACATTCTCTTTTGCACACTGTAGTAGAACCTAAAGACCACTTCTCCATCCCTTCTTTTATATGCATGTTCTCATTGCAAAGAAGGCATACTTTAAAGAATTGTGTTCTCATTTCATCTAGAGGTTAGACAACCTCAATACAGAATCTGACTAAATTAACAAATAAACAATATTAATAAGAAAAAGCATAGGAGTTTCTTATATTTCTCCTTATTGTTTAGGTGGTCAAAATCAGAAGAGGAATAAAAAGTAGTGACCTAAATATAATATATATATCATTTCAACAATGTGAAAAATTTAGTAAGAGAAAGTAAGAAAAACTGAAGGAAAAAACCCCACAGTTTTAAATATAACAGTTCATAAATTTCTCATACTGATTCTATTCCACTTTAACTTAGGAACTTACACAAAATTACGTCATATTCTATAAACTGACTTGATAAAATTAAGCAAAATTTTTTCCCTCTTAAATTTTAAGTCATAGAGTATTCTTCTTTTATCCAGTAATCAGTAAATTTCAGTTGTAAGTATAAAATTGATGGTTGTCTTTTGATTTTCATATCATTTTTATATCTGCATTTTCCCTGAATGACTAAAAGATTCTGTTTCTGTAGCAAGTCACTTAGAATGATTCTGGTGATGCAATTAGATTTATGAGTTAGGATTTTTCTTTCCAGTTATTTCAAGAATTCAACTGTAACAGTCTTCTCTGTGCATAATTCTTTATTTTTCAGCTCTTGAATCTAGGTGATACTTAGGAACTTAGCTGAAAAAAAATCCAATGAGAATTCTCCATGTACTAATGTAAACTTCATAACATTTTGAGCTGAGAAAACCAAGAAAGTTCCATTTCCTGACCTACGTACTCATGGGATATTCTGAAGATTAATGTATCTCTTTCTGGGTACTAAGGTACATTTAGAGCACTAAAGAAGTCATTTACTAAATGGTGCCCTCGGGACTTGAAAGAGTTAATGAACCTCTCACAGGTGAGCAATGTACTCTCTCAAAGGTATGCAAGGATCAGTACCAAAGGTTATAAAGAACTGTGAGAATGTTGGTTAAAAGCAGCTGCTAGTCCATAGCTTTATTATTCAGCACTATAATTTTTAGTTAATATATTTGCTGGTGTTCAGTCAGGGCTTTATAAACAATGCAGACAAATGAGAATTTTAAAAGTGAAGACATAAGATGCTGTAAACATTGACCCAAATAAAAATATTTTAATGCATAAATGTTATTTAGGTGGCTTAGATTTCAAGAATGAAGACAAATTATTGAAAACTAGACTTTCACTTCAAAAGTGTTTTTTTCCCCTCAAATTAAAATAAGAATGATATTGAACCTTTCACAGATTTTATTCAAAAAAAAAAAAAAACCCAACAATATTATCTAAAGACAGACTTTCAGTTAAAGATGCTGGGTTGAACTCATGTGCTGGTTTTCATTCCTTTCTCAAACCCCACACAAATGATAGAATATAGTATGATTTTTATCTTGTTGACATAAACTCAAAATGCCAAATAAAATCTCCAATACACACCTGAAACTGGAAAGTGATAACTGATAAGTAGAACTGAGAAAGCTAAATCCCATGTCAGTGAGATTTTGAGAAGTAGAATCCCTTAAAGGGTGAGAATGAACAGTAAGTACCAGGTACTTCTGGAAGTAAGGGTCAAGATGAGGCTATAATCTAGTGAATTTGGGGAAAGTCTATTTAAGAAACAGTTAAGTGATTTTTTTTTTTGCATTGATCTTTCCCTCCATGAAGGAATTGTCCCTCAAGGAACACTAGATGTTTGCATTAATTTGCCCCAAAACAGAAGGATGCACACAAACTAATGTATTGGGCCCTTAAAGAGATAACACATTTAAAAGTGGAAAAATAAATTGGTTCCCCTCACTCAACACAATGTTTAAAACTAAAGAGTTGGAAGCAACTAACCATGACATTATGTGACAAATTCTGTTGTACAGCTATGAATTAAATGCAATTAATCTCTATGGTGTGGGGCACAGAGAGAGGATTTTTGAGTCTAGCTTTAAAGGTATCTATCTTTGTAGAATTTTTAACTAGGTATGCATAAATAATGTTTGCATTTATAATAAAGATGCTGGCAGATAGAAGAAACAAATAAATCACTCTCCAAAAACACTTGTGCCTTATACATCAGACACAGAAAACTCTGGAGAAGACATGTTGTAATGACTCACTCATTCAGACATTCATTGACTTCACTCAATTTCTATAATAACAGTTTAGCCCAAACAACAAAGCTATTCTATCCAAAGAAGACTAAGGAGTCCCAGAAAGTATTCTAATGGCTCAGGATGACTTCATGTTGATAATTAAAAATGGTACACATATATAGTTTCCTGCCACATCTGAATCCTCAGTGTATCTGGAATTATTTTACTTATTACCAATCATTTCTACTTCATATCCCCATGGTAGATTTTTTATGACATCTTTATGACTTCCTCTCAAATAGACTGTAAGCTCTTGAACATGAAAAGCAGAAGTTGTTTATTTTTGTATCTCCCTCACCTAGCAAAATACTTAAACAAATGATGGATACTCTATAAATGATGCATGACTAATTTAACCCTAATTCCAATACCCCAATTTTTTTGCTCTTCCTTGTGACCAAAGATCTTTTTTGTTAATTAGATAGACAACTGAATTCCTGCATGATGAGTACTGTGCTAGAGTCCCTGCTAAATATTCCAGTTCCCTTGGTCTCAGATTCCTGTCTTACTTCCTTTCATCTGTCCTCTGGAAAACCAAAATAGAGATTTGAAATTCTAAGTTCTCAAAATTTCTATGAAATATTTCCTCCAACACTTAATATACTATTGCATCCCTTTATTTACAGAGAACATAGTACTACATCCTTTAATTTATTTCTTGTTTTCTTGAGAATGTCAGTGAGGCACTGGCATTAGTTGAACACCCACTATGGGCTAGTCACTCAGGTACTATATTTGTTCATTGGGGTGGCCATACAAAATACCACACACTGAGTGGCTTAAACAAAGAAATGTATTGTCTTGCAGTTCCAAAGGCTAGAAGTTCAAGATCAAGGTGTTGCAAGGTTGGTTTCTTTTGAGGGCTTTGTGTGACAGATCTCTTCTAGCTTCTGGTATTTTGCTGGCAATCTTTGGTTGTGCTTCGACTTATAGTATACCATTCCAATCTATGACTTCATCTTCAACTGGCATTTTACTTGTGTCTCACATTGTCTTTCTTTGTGTATGTTTCTGTGTCCAAATTTCCTCTTTTTATAAGATCAGTAACATTGAATTAGAATCCAAACTAATGACCTCATTTTTTAACTTGATTATGTGTCTAAAGATCCTTTCTCCAAATAAGATCACTTTCTAAGGTCCTGGGTGTTAGAATTTCAACATATTAATTTTTAGGGGACACAATTCAATCTGTAACAATATTCATTATCTGAAGAGAATTATACTGGAAATCTTTGGTCTGTTGTATACCAACCAGGTACAGTGAAGAGAGGGATCATCATTCTGAAAATGTGAGAATAAAGGAAGTGTTATAAACTATGTAACCCCTTACATATTCATCCTCACCAGACTCCAGGAAATGCATGGTTACAGATAGGATTAGGCCTTCCTAGAATAAATTTAGAAATGCTTTCTTTAGAAAATAAGACTAACTTAAGAGAAAATATCCTAGTATCAGGGGCTCTCTCAAAGAAATGGCCCAAAGAATCATTCTACTCTAATGCCCAGAGTTCACTAGCATGACCCAGTACCACATAGACAGAGCTTCTAATCAGCATCTGGTTGCCAAACTCTTAAATCTAAAGAGAGGAAAAGGTAACCATACTTTGCGGAATCCTTTACTATCAAAGGCAGAAGCTTAAATAAATAGACAGAAATGCCAAACAAAAAATAAAATTTTGGAAGTTAGAGTGAATATAGGGGAAAATAAAACTTTAGAAAAGTGTTAGTGCAGGAGAACTACAAAAGTGCAGCAAGAGGTAATTAGGAAGATAATGGCACCGTTTTGTATTATGACTGTGGTGGTGAATAGGTGACTTCATGCATTTGTTAAAACTCGCACACTGTACATCATAAAGAATAAAGCTTGTGTGTACGTTTAAAAAAATCACCAGAATGTAAGTGGAATTTAAAATAGGGTATGAACTATAACTAATGAATTTAACTGTATTACACATGAATAATAACACCATACTAAAAGAGTTGAATTGTGTCTCCTAAAAAAGATATGTTGAAATCCTAACCTCTAGTATCTGTGAATGTGACCTTATTTGAAATGGGGTCTTTATAGAAATAATCAAATTAAAGTGAGGTCATTAGGGTAGGGCGTAATCCATGACTGGTGTTCTCATTAAAAGGGAAATTTGAACACAGTCAGATAAATATGGAGGAAAGACAATTTGAAAATATAAAAGAAGAAGACGGTTATATGACCAGCCAAGAAACACCAAGAATTGCTGGTAAATATCATAGGCTAGAGGAGGCAAGGACAGATGCTCCTGTGGAGCAATCAGAGAGAGCATAGCCCCTTTGTTACTATAATTTCAGACTTCTATCCTCAAGAATTGTGAGACAATAAATTTCTGTTTTGAGCTATTCAGTATTTTGAACATTGTTATGGATCCCTAGGAAATTAATATAGTAAATTATTTTGTAAAATAACATTTTGACTGGATTCTATAGGACTAAGACAAAAAGAATAGTGCACAAATAATGTACTCTAGTTAATGAATTTGTTTCTCAAAGGATTAGTATTGGTTAGAATTTAGGAAGTACTTTACATATATAGTAAAGTTAAATAAATAAATATATTGTAGATAATGTAGAGTGAGATTTCTCTACTTTGAATAAAGATATTACAGGTATGGAAACAGGAAAGGTTAGATGAACTCTGTGGTGTTGGATTAGAATTGGAACCATGAGCTATAAATATAAATTAGTTTTTAAATACAAAACATATATGTATGTAACTAAATAGATATGAGAACATAGATGTGTTTGTGTGCACACATGCACATGGCTTAGTTTATAAACAGCTGACTCTTGAACAACACAGGGTAGGAGTGCTGATCTGTCCTCCCTTCCTCTCCCACTGTTTAAAATTTGCATATAACTTTTAACTCTGAAAATTTAAGTACAGTTATCACTCAGTATCTATAGAAAATTGGTTCCAGGAAATCCCATGGATACCAAATTTCATGAGTGCCTAAGCGCCTTATTAAAGATGGCATAGAACAATGCGAACAGTCAGCCCTCCACATTTGTCGTTTTCAACCCACAGCTGGTCGATCCATGGATGTGAAATTGGGATCACAGAGGGCCAACTATTCATTGAAAACAATCTAGATACAAGTGGACCTGTGCAGGTCAAGCCTATGTTGTTCAAGAGTCAACTGTACATATATTTTCAAGGTCTGTCTGCTGAGAGACCCTAGAAGCAATAGTAAACCGAGGGCCAAGATTTAGTTTCGAAATACCATTATTCAATTAATGCAATGAGGGCACCTTGAAAAAGTTGTTTGAGTCCAGGTTTGAGGCAGTGTAAACATAAGATGAGCTCTTATTGTGCTTTCTGTGTACTCTGTGTACTTTTAGAAATAAGGGAGTACTCAAATATCAGTGGATGTCTGTTGAAAGGTCACCGAAACCAATCTGAAACAACTGCCAAGGACAAAAGCTAGAATAATTAGAAAGAAAATAATGATAGCACTGAATTAAGTTAAAAGAAAATAAATATCTATGAGCCTATACTTACATAAATGAATAATTAGATAAATATGAAGTAGAAGAGATGATACAACTTTTCTATATAAAATAATTTCACTTGACAGATGTAGAAGTTATAGAAAAAATAGAAATCACAATTAGACATCACAATAATAAATATTGTAAGCAATATCCACCAATGGCAATGGAAGATAAAATCAAGGTACAAATGTTTGAGATGAAACATATTATAGTCTCAAGATATCTTCCCTAAAATATTTACTAACTACAAGGTAAAACAACAACAAAAACAACAACAACAACAACAAAACCAAAACAGTACTTTTACAGTGGATTAAAAAGACAGATACCTCCTTATCTAAGTGATCAAGGTAAACATCATCAGTAACAAAACATATCAACATTGGGTACCTCTGATATAATAACACTGAAAAAGGCATATGACTTTGATAGTTTTCTCCAAAATTCATAACTTAATCTAATCTTGGGAAACCATCACACAAACTCATATTGAATGATATGTTATAACAATTGATCAATAATCTTTAAAAGTAAAGTAATGAAAGACAGAAAAGACTGAGTTTTCATATACTTCAAGAATTTATTAGTTTGATCATTGTGTAATGGTTATGTAAAATGACAGAATTAGAGGAAAATGAATGTAGTATATATGAGAATACTCTGCACTATTTTTGTAATTGTACCCTCAGCAGGACAGAAAAACATATTGATCCATGAAACAAGAGCATAATATTATAAGAATGTCATTTATGGAAAAAGATACCCCTTAAAAATTAAAATGATAACTAGACAGACTCAATAAAAATGTTTATAGAGTTAGGGAACTTCCCTAGATAGTAGAACACTAAACAAAGAGAAAATTGTGGCGAGAGGATAAGCAAAAAGTCTAGCATCTAGGAGAGAAGACAGAGTAAGAAATTATCAAATTATTAACAAAATAATTTAATAAAAATTTCTAATTAAAAAACCCACAGAATACCTACATTTGTTTATATCAGTATAATTTTATAGATATTTATTTTATTTATTGAAATAATGCAATGCTACTGCATTGGATGAAAATAAATTTAAAAAGATACCTTCATGTGAAACTTCAGAGGCAAAGAAAGGTTTTGAGAGGGAAAGAGTAAAACATCTTGTTATAAAGGCCAAACATATAAGAACTTTTTATTCTTACTGGACTTTTTAGTAGCAGCATTGGGAACTAAAATCAAAAACTTCTTAATATAAAATAACTTTCAAATTAGAATCTAAACAAGCTAAATTATCAGAGTCTGAACCCAGTCAGTCTCCAGAGCATAGATTAATAACACCAGTGCCCCCAAATCTCTCACATAAAATCTATCAGCAGAATACTACACTCATGTGGACCGATGCCTGGAGGTGTTGCAAGAACACCTGGGTCTATATTTTGACTTTATTATTTACCAACTATGAAACTTTGGACATGTCAATTAATTCCTATGGACTTCAGCTTTCTCATCTGTACTGGGAAAAACTTCTTCTAAGTGCTGATGTTAGGAAGAAATAAGGTGATGCAAAGTCAAGCATGGGGAACAAACTGATATAATGTCCACATAGGAAATGGTGCATAGTAGGCACTCAATAAATATTAACTATATAAATTAGACAGATTACTGAAATGGATATGAAGTTTGATGTTATGTCAGTGCACCTGTAATTCTAAATTCTACTTATAGCTCCTTCAGGGTGTCTAAGGAAAAGCCATGGTACTTTAAGGAAAGTCAAACCATATATACCTTTTGATGACTGAGAGTAGATGGTCTAATTTCCTTAAATATATATTATTTTTTCCAGAATCAATCGAGGATAATTATTAGTTAAGGCGCCATGATATCTTTGACATTTTTTTTTCAAAATGCTCCTTCTCTAAGAATAGTTTGTTGTTTGAAATTAATTCATGCATCTGACTTAATTGCACTTGTTAAAATTATTCTCTCGGGCTCTTTTGCATAAATAATAAGTTCAGTCAATACTTCTACACTCTAGGGATGAAATTTTGACAACTTTCAAATGAATTTGACTATAAATAATCAGAATCTACAAAACTTTATTGCAGAAAAGCAGAATTTAAGTACTTGGACTGTTAAGACATTTTCATTGTCTTTGAACATTTCCCAAGTGTTCAGAAAAAGAATTATGCCTCAGGCTATTAATAACTGTTATGAAAAAAAGGTGTTCCATGATAATAAAATATTTGGAAAATGTTGAGTTAAAGTAAAATTGGTTTCTTTTCTGTGAGATTTTTAAGACTCTAATGTGGTAGCTAATGCTTGAATTTCTAATGGGGAATAAAATAAACACTGTTTCTCAAAATTAATTTGACAACATTTTTGTTTTGTTTCATTTTGGTTTCTGTCTGTTATTTTATTTGTTTCTAAAGCTTCCTTGAGAAACTATTGTTTTTCCCCTCAGAAAACACATAAGAATAAAAGACTTAACTAATAGAAGAAAAAAGGGTTAATGCTGGTAGCTCAACTTTTGAAATTTTCTATTTTATTTTTAGTCCTTTCTAACCTACTTCCTATTCCATAAAGTTGACATTTCTCTCTAGAAGTTAAATGAGTAAGTGATTTTTCTTCTAATTATTCTTTACAACTTATCTTTCTTTCATAGGTATTTTATACCATTAGAAAAAAAAAAGAATCAATGAATTTAGAAACCTAATGTGTAAATGAGTTGGCATATCATTATACCTAAAACTCAATTAATATGAAAGAACAACTTTCACCAAGAAAATTATTCCTACTTTTAAATTACAAATATAAACCAAGTTAGTGTTGAATAATGATTCAAACACTAGGTACTAAAGTTTGGTTCGGTATCAGACTTGTGCACATAGCTTTCCAAGAGTTGGTTTTGCAAGTATCATAAAACAGAGATGGAAGTCATATTTTCTTATTTTAGTGGAGGAAGTTTTTATCTTTTTCTCCTAAGAATATTTCATTTTCGGAGAATAAAATAAACAAGAGTCATATAATTCGTTTCTAAAAAAGCAATTTATTTACAATTATTTATTTTGCATATTAAATTAAAAAGTTAAATATGGAAAACTTGATTAAAAAATGTGGTGCTGAGTTCCTAACTTCACATACTTGGACTACTCACTTTTTGACTTCTAAAATATGAAAAACAAAAAAAATAATCAAGTTTCTGTTTTCTATTTAAACTTTATAACAAATTATTATATTTAGAAATATATATGATTCTAAACCTACAAACAAGTGGATAAAGTCAGTCATCTGGATCATTTGTAGTAAAAAAAATATTCTAAATGGCCTATCCAGATGATAGATTTTATATTATATATAAAATTAACCCTAAACCTGCCCAAAACATCTATCAATTTCAAGGACACCTTGAAGAGAATATAAAGATAAAGAACCACCGTATCTAGCCCAGTCTACTCCTTCTCAGACTCCTCCTCAGCACCGAAGGTTCACATTGTTCTGAGTCGCAGTGCTTCCTTTGTTGGTGGCACTGTAACCTAATACCAAGGACGCTGTTACCTGCTGCGTGACGTGGAAATGTGCCTGAACAGCAAAGTTCGCAAATAAGCTCTACTCTCTTATACTAGGAATAGCCACAGATGTTTCCTCTTCGATGGTAAAGCTAAAACAGAAATCCCTACGGAAGGTGCTAGATTTCAAGGTCGGAGAACTCCTGCTGGTTGCCGAGCCTCTATGATAAATGTAGCAATAACAGCACTATGTCACCTTCACATTTTCTTCATATAGGTTTTCTCTGCAGCAAAAAAGAGAGAATGTTTTATAAACATTTGACTGAATTCTTCGCAATGTATGATATTCGTGGAAATAAACATTTCAGTGGTTCTCTGATTTTGTTTAACCTCATATGTGTTAATGTCTTGACAATGTTTTCTCTATACCCTTCAACAAGAGTAGTATATGCATCTTACTTCTTCACAATTAAAGCTAAAACTAACAGCAAAAAGACACTAATGAATAGCTAATTTTATGTTGGCCTCTGGCCCCAGTGGCTGCCATCCAAGGAAAGAGAGGAAGAAACAATTTGGAGAATAAGAGATGCTGGTTGCTGTGGGTGCAGAACATAACTAGTTGGAAGTCATTAAATTATAAGTGCCTATACGTGTGACATATAATCTATCTTTTAAATGTATTTCAACTACAGATCACCTTTTATAAACATCATTTCTCATCATTAAATAACTGATACATTTAGCCTGCATTTGTAGTTTTATTTAATGTAGTTTATCTACTTAATTAAAGTCTTTGGTTGGAGTTCTTTCCATTTAGCAGGAAAACATAAAATGAGTGTGTAGGTTCATAAATGTGAAATAATGAGCAACAGCTTTGGGATTTGTTTTAGTCTTGCATATATGGGAACAGGTGAGACTTGAATATGTCCACCATCTTTGAGGACACATACATAGAAAACCTGAAAATTCAGTTCTACAACTGGGTATTATTCAGGATTGATACTATACAGAATTAAACATTCTGTTCAATTGTGCAAAATAATGATAATATTTGATCATATATATCTGTGGTTGATTGCAAAAGATGGCCGCAGATAATCCCTACTATCTGGACACACGTTTCTTTGCAACATGACTAGCACTTTTTCCATCAAGAGGTGGAGTCTATTTCCATTCCTCTTTAACTCTCAGCTGGCTCTGAGATTTTTTTTTTTTTGACCAATAGTATGTAGCAGAATTGATGCTATGTTACTTCTGGGACCAGGTCTCAAGAGTACTTGCAGATTCTGCTTTAACCCTCTAAACTGTATCCCTGTGAAGAAGTCTGAGATAGACTCTTGAAGGTGAGAAACCTCTGGAAAGGGAGACCCAACCAACAATGCACCAAATACCTAATATGTGTGTGAGGCTATTCTGGACCACTTAGCCTTACTAGAGCCACCAGATGACTGTTGCTGAATGCATGACTCAAGGGAGACTAACAGAAGAACCAACAGATGAATCCAACCCAACCACTAATTCAAAGAATTATGAACAAGTAGTTGTATAAATCACTAAGTTTTAGAATGGTTCATTTTGTTCATCAATAGATTACTGAGACAATAGCATTTGATCAAGGGTTTAATATGTAGAATTTCTTAAAATCACTTGAAGAAAAGTATTACCTTCACTGTTATTTAAATAATTTATAACCTATATATTTATATTGTTTTAATTTAGAATTCATTAAAGATATCGAATCAGTTAATGTCATATGTTGAATATGATTTCAAATTAATTTTCTGAATGATTCTCATCACTCTTCTTCTGATTTCCTTATTCACAACAAAGTTTTCTTCATATTGGATATGTGTAGTTTGATTTCCTTCTGGTTAAGTATCTTGTCCTGAATTTTGCTTTGTTAATTTCATTACACTGTTGTTGCTCATATTTCTTAGTTTAGTGACACTGGCATTCCAGCATCAAGCTCATTGATTAAAATGTGAAATCACATAGGGTACAGGAACAAACCAGAGGAATACTTCTTGGTTCTCTCCATTCAGCAGACATAGCAGCACTCCTGACAAGAGTACTTACCTGCCTCCTGCCTCGTCTGGATCAAGAATAATTTGTTTCTGTGGAGCATACTGCCCAGATGTTATTCAAAAGTATTGTCCTATACCAATTTTGCATAGAGCGAACAGAGCCCCACATCAATATACATATTTAGTGCAGATATTTTACCTAATCTTTTTTTGTACTCGTCAAATTTTCTTGGATGGACCTCTTGATCTACAACATGGATACCCTTTTCTCTAATAAAGAATCCAATGTCCTGGAAAACTCACCACTAAGCCAGGTCTAAGACCCCAGGTCTAAGACACCTCTTGGTTAGGGATGTAGACCAGAATCAGATTTGATTATTCATGACTCTAAAATTGGTGATTTATGTTGCTCGATCTTTCCCAGAACTCTTTTGCATGGTCCAGATGAAATTTGTATTTGTTCTTTCTCTGCAGGATAGTTATGCTAGCTAAAATAAATAATCACTCCCTGGGAAGAAGCTCTCTGATTTACTCTAAAAAATTGTGTATTAATTAGGATCCCAGAAAGAAAGAGTTTACATACTCAAAGGGATAATTGATGGGAGTTTAATAAAAGGATGCTTTTCAGAGCTGGAAAGAAAATAAAGCCATTACTGTTCCTAGGTCTGAAGTGGCAAGTAGAGGTTGTGCCCTTATGTAACTAGATGAGAGCTGCATTCATGGAAACTGCCAAAATAGTAGTTCTGCATGAAGAAGGAATGGATTTGAATAAATATCTAAGATACTCTTTCCTTAAGATTTATCATCTCCAATTTATGCCTCCCATTTATTAAATCCAACTAGCAGCCAGAAGGCAAAGCAGCCCTGGACTCTTGGGGCATAGAGGAGGGTAAGGAAGGATAGAATGCATATGCAGGAACAGAAAGTAACCACCACAGATGGGGTAGGATGGCAACAATGTTCTAGATTGAATTCAAGCTCTTTTCTCCTACTGCAAGCAGATCAGGTGCACTCAAGTACTTCTGGACACTAAGTTTGGAGTGTTAGCAGGGAATTTAACTTTATTGTATACACACTATAAGTACATTCAAATAAAACTCTGCTAGACTTTCCTCTTTTTTTAACTGGAGAAAAATGTGGGGATTAAGCACAGGCCGAGGGTCAGAGAAATTTGCTTTAAATCTTAGATTTGCCACTTAGCTATATAGCCTTCAGTAAAAAATATATTTTTTTCTTTTGTCTCTTTACCTATAAACTAGAGATATCTATGCCAATTATAGAGAATTACTATAGAAATTAAACCAAGATATAGTTATAAACAATTTAACATGCTCAAAATTTAGTAAACTCTAAATAAATCTGAGCTGTTGTTTTTGTTTAAAATTTATTAACTTAATAATAACTAATAACCTGTATTATTGCTCTTTTCTCTTAAATAATGAACAGGGTTTTTCCTGAATGTGTGGGTCTCTGGACTTCTGAATTTATTAATAATTTTCTTTTGAAAACTATGAATTTATCTTTAAAAAATCAATATATTATTTATAATACACTTAATAGGAATTAAGTAAAATGTTTTGACTTATTAATTTAATAATGTTAATAAGATTTTAATTATCTATTCATAATAAGAGAATATCAGGCACATTGATCTTTTATCTAAAATAAAACTTTGGCTTAAGTCTAGGCCAATGTGGATTAAATTCTTCACTCATGAGAGTTACTTAGTTTTAGTTAAAATTTTTATTGCCAAGTCCATTAACTGAGGTGGTTGCAGCAATGAACATCTTAGTGAAAAGATATTTATGGTAGCTATAGATGTATTAGAGACACTACCAAGAAACTGATCATGACATTTATTATATTAAAAGTTTTTACATTTGAAATTTTAATAAAATGAATTCAGATCTATGTGAGCAGCATTTTTACAATCATAACTGCAATCAAATAGTGCCTTCCCCACTATTTTGAAGACTTTGGAATGAAATACAGTTTTGAAAATCTTTTCTAGCACGATCACATGCTCTGCTTTATGTAAATTCTCCTCATGAGTGTAGCTTTATGAGAAATAAATGGTACAAAATACAAACCATTAGATGAGTCTGGGATTAGAACAAAAGTAGTGATGGTCCAAAATGTTATACTTCAAAAAAAAAAAAATCACTAGAGTGTTAAGCGATGATTTTTAAATACAGCCAAACTTCCAACATATAAAAAAATCTGGGTAACACTGATCGAAAACAATATAGTAATTTCTTCAGCATACTTTTCAAATGGTATTTCATCACTAATTTTATTTTGATCTATTTTTTAAAAACTTCATTTTCTCATGAAAACAAGTTGTATAGCTTATGGTATTACTTTAGCAAAATAATTTCCATAAATAAGGCAAGATGCAATGGAAAGGAACATATATAAAGATTAATGTATCAGACTTTTAGGCTTATGGTGACTAACTATAATTCCTGAGCCTGAAGTTATTGGAAAGAAAATCTTTCTTATGGAAACAGGCAACAAATCCCACACTATCTGGGCAACATAGCAATTTACTTTCCCTTGACTTAAAGAATTGTGGTTTTATAGCCATGTTCCTCACATTTATTGATTTTATATGCAGTTTTGTACAATGACATAATGAATCTGGGCTTCACATACAGAGACAGAAAGAATAACTAACATTTGTGTCATTTGTCAACCCAAAGTAATCAATGGAAACTAGTCTCTACTTAGATGTGCAAAGCAAAAAGAAGCAAATTCTCTTCAATCAAAGTGCCTCAGGGACAAGAAATGTAAGGATATTTCAAAAGGGAAGAAGCAAAAATAAGAGAAAAAATCCTGATGTTAAATGCTTGTTAGAAAATAAAACAATACATATAAGATTTTCAACATCTTTCATCAAATGTCACTTTAGTGGCATTGTAAAAGCTTAATCATTTGTGTGTGAATTTTGTTTGCTCTATTCATTAAAAAAAAGTGTGAGTTTTTTAACACTGCTACAGGTTATTAATGTGTGTGCTCAAATAACATGGACGCACTTTAACAGAACATAATTGGCAATGCAAATTTGCTACCACATCAAAGTCCTATAGTACTTTATAAATTAAAATGCAAAGGTTTTAATATGATTTTATGTTTCAGTTACCTATATCACTGTACCCATTCATTATTGTCCAAAAAATAAAAATAAACTAAAACAACACACCAAATAATGGAATATTCAGTAGAAATTGTTGTACTTAGAGGCAGACATGATTAAAATTCTAAAGTTGGTGAAACTCTTTCTTCCTCTTAACCTTTCTTTCCCTCTATTTTTCCTACACCATGCTGAGCATCCAGTGCTCTTAGATCACTCCATTGTTATTCCATAACAACCCTCTTGTTATGGACTGAATGTGTGTGTCATCCCAAAATTCATATGCAGAAATCCTAACCCCAATGTGATGGTATTAGCATGTGGTGCCTTTAGGAGGTTATTAGGTCACAAAAGTGGAGCCCCCAGGGCCCTTATAAGAGAGACTCCAGAGAGTTCCCTCACTTGTTTCTACCATGTGAAGATAATGAAAAGACAAGCAGGAAATTGGCTATTACCAGATTCTAAATCTACAGTCACCTTGATCTTAGACTTTTCAGCCTCCAGAGCTATGAGAAATAAATGTTTGTTGCTTAAGTCAACCAGTCTATGGTATTTTTGTATTTTTGTTATAGCAGCCCAAACAGACTCCTTACACAGCTTGTCTAGCAAAGTCTTTGCTCAATGTTAAAAATTGCCTGTTCTACCTTAACCTCTTCTCAAAGAACCCAACTTTCCCTGTAGCTACCAGGAGTAGGAAGGGAATACCTTGGTTCTAGTCACAGATAATTAAGTCACTGAGGAACCCTAATGTAAGCAGAACTAATGGATAGACTGACTGATAACTCATGATTAGTGTGGCCTTCTTGATGATGAAGAGCACATTAAATCAGATCCATGTCTCAGAAATTTGAAGCAATAGGTAGAGAGCAGAAAGTTACTGTGGGAAGTGTATGCTTGAGTTAAAACAAAAAAAAAAGAGGAAAAGTTAGAGTTAAACTGTAGTGGCAAATATGAAGCATTGTGCATGAGAGGTTACAAGGGAGAAAAGCCTCAGAGGAAGACAGTTAAGAAAAAGATAAGTGGGACAGACTCACAGAAAGCAGAACACTAAGAGAAATCCTATGACCCCAGGAAAGTGAAAGAACTTCAATCTTTAAAGCTTACATTTCTAGTTCCTATTAAAATCAGGCCTGGCTCTGATTATCTCTTGACCTTTGAGATACACGGACTTGCTGTATTCAGAAAATGTCATTCTAGTTTTCTGAAGCTAATTTGATTGAATCTTTGTTCCCTGTTACCAAACCATTCAATAAATCATTCACCAAATTAATTTGGAAAAAAATAATTCTTAGATTTGTAAAGCATTTGTAATTTATTAAGCACTTTTATAAGCACTACTCTGCTTTATCCTTACAGTAAGAATGTGAAAAAAGCAAAACAGGTATTGATATCTTAATTAAATTGGAGAAACAAGATCTTTTAAAGCTACAGTAATAACTCAGTCTTCCAAGACACAATGGAGTAAAAATGGGACCAGAGCCTTGAATTTGCTATGTTGTTATGTCACTGACTTGTACCTGAAAACATGCATGTGCGCGCACACACACACACACATACACACAGAGCAGGATTTCTAGGTCATGTAATCTTTTCTTCTTAAAAAACTCAGATTCCTCTCTAAAACCTCTGATAATCTCTACAAGCCAGTCTTCCAGTCTTTGAAATACTTCTGTTTCCTCATTTCCTCTTCAAAGCTGTCTTGTGGACATACTCTGTTACCACTACTAGTGAAGGCAGCAACTGTGCTGACAATGGTCACTGAAGGTGCTGCTATGCTACGAACACTCGCTACCTATGGTTGTACTGGCAGTGCTCGTGCCCTGTGAGATGCCAATGTCCACTATTCTTCTGTAGAAATCTTCATGGTAGTTGTTCATGCCTGAGTTGAAAGAAGCAAATATCTGTATATTAGGCATCAACTACCGATTGCAAAAGCTCTGAAGATGTCACCACCAGTAGCCAATACATTGAAGACTTTTTCACAGCAAAGCTTCTGGTTCCTCTTAAAGGAAATTTTAGTGAAAGAATCCATGTCTTAAAGGAAACTTTAGTGAAAGAATACATGAAGAACACATCACCGGTGAACTGCACCTCTGAAGAAAGAAAGCTCTGTCAATGTAGGTGCAGTTCTAGCAAATCACACATTATTGTCATTCATTCATTTATTCATTCATTCGGCAACTACTTATGAAGTACCTATTATATGATGCTCTTAACGTGGTAAAGTAAAAAACCAGACAGACCCACTCCTTGAATCTGTTGAGTTTAAATTTTAGAATAACAAATAAATTATGATAGCCTACTAGTCCTTTTGTCAGTACAGATATGTTTGTATCCAACATTATAAACCTATAACCTAGGGAAGCCAGCAATGCATAGAAACATCTAAACAGATTTGGGAGATCCTGAGGGCAGAGTGGCTTTCTCCTTTCCGTTTACATACTCTGGAAGGAAAATATGTCACTTCTCACACAAATCATATAAACAGTAAATTCAATGGTACAGGTTACTAGTCAGTTGGAGGGCCTGAATTTATCAAGTTCTCTTTGGAGCAGACACAGCTTAGATGTCTTAGAGTCTATTAAGGGAGTTAGTGAACAGTCTGACTGGATGTCTTGACTAAATACTTTGCTACAGAAGAGGCATAATAAACTAAAGCTGGGGCCTGTATGGTAGACAGCCTGGGTCAGACACACATGGGGATCAAAGATAGAATTCAGATGGTCCACAGCCAGGGGATCATAGTATAGAACCTGGTTAGCCTGCCCTACTGATAGGAACTAAAATCAGTCTCTGATATACATATATCCTGGAGAGTCTACCAGCAAACTCTTACAGAATGCCAAAGGTCAGAGCAGTGGTGCTTCAGCTGTCACCAGTTTGGTTTTCAGCTCAGACCAGTGGTGGACACCAGTGAAGACCCTGAGAACATGTCTAGACTGAAGGGCTTACAGAGACCTACCCTGCTTATTTCTATCACATATGGTACCACACATCCTATTCATCCAAAAATCATCTAGAAAGAAATGATAATAATATGAAGGTAGGAGAGTGGAACAATTCTTAAAGCTTTATAGCTCATTCAAAAGAGGACAAGTTAAATAAAAATACTGTTTAAATTATGGGATAAGCAGTGTATATTATACTGTTTGGTTTTGTTTTACTCATGTGCACTACCATAGTGTGTATATGGGGTGGGGTGTTGTGAGAAAGATCAGATAACAGAAAAAAATAAGAAACTATATATTTTGTACATAGCTTAATGCAGTGAAAACAAATTTGCAAACCTGTATGTTATCTTCAACTCATAAGAAAGGAAATATATTTGTGAAATATGGATCACCACTTTTTATCAAAGTTACAATGTGGACTTTTATTTCAAGTATGTTTTTTAAGTACCATTATTAGTTCATTAAAACAAAATTGAAGTCTAAAATATATTAGCAGATAAACCGCATAGTAATTAAAACTTCCATCTGAAACCATTTCAATGTATTCTTGTTTATACACTGTTATTATTATACACTGTCTATAGTGTGTAAAGAATTGCTTATGGTTCTAGGATATAGGAGATATTTATGGGATAATAAAATTTTGAAATGTTACTTGTAATTTTCCATGTTGATTTCCAGCAGCCCCACCTGCAGCTCAGCTAGCATGTTACTCTAATGGCTTGTCTCAGCAGAATCTGAGACCACGGAGAATAGGTCTTGGTGTTTTTATTTTCCAAATATAGGCTCTGAAGTTAAATTTGCAAAAGCTGTATTAGGTGAGGTCCAAATGTCTAAGCCCCAAGATCTCTACAGATGGATGAAGCTAATGCCATAAAAATAGTACAGAAAAAAGAACAACAGTGCCAGAGTCCTTCCCTCATGTCTGAAAGAAATAAAAATTCCAGGAACTAAGGGAATAAACCAAGTGAAGACTGTAATAAGGGATGGAACTATGTGGGCCTCTGAAGGAGAAAGAAAGGGAACGACCACGTGGACATGACTGAAGTCTACAGTGAGGGACTGTCCGTTCTTCATCTAGGTCATGATCATCCATTGCAGGCTTCCAGGGAGCCGTGTGGAAAATAAGCCATGCCCTAGGCCACCACAGGAGCAACTATATCATGTCACCAGTGCTGAGAAAGAACATTAGCAGTTTTTTCAACATTATTCAAAAAAGACTTCCCTTCCGTAGTAGTTAGACTATCCCTCAGTGCTCACACAGTAGCACTGACATTTGCCCAAGCCCTGAAACTTTGTTCAACCCTATCTGGACTGCCCCTCCAGAAACAGCTCTACCTATTCAATGGCCAGGATCCTTTTCAACTCCAAAGATAGAATGTGGACACCCACACTTTTATGTGTTGGTTTAAATCACTTCAAACCTCCCCTGAGCCTGAAGTCACATATCATTACAAAATGAACTTCCTTCAAAAATAGAACTTGACAGCTTGACAATGGTATTTAGTGAGCAACAAACATCATGCCTCTAATATACATAGTAAAGAAAGAAGTGTTAAAGAGAGTTATCTCTTTAGAGAGAAGTTGTTATCCATTGAAACTGTACATAGATAATGGTATTGGGAATGAGAGCTTGTAACATTCTTTTATAGCTATTTCAGAGTGCTCTCTCAATTTTTAAAAATATAATCTATCTAGACAGTTGTCTCCTTTGCACTGCTCTCCTGTGCTCTAGGGTTTTTCATATGCAATATAACTGATACTGTGGGTGACCCTCTTGTACTCGTCAGCTCACCTCTAAAGTCAGATGCTGTTCTGGCAGATAGATTTGATTCATACCTATAGCTTTCTGCTCTCCTTTTCATGGGGCCAATTTTGGGCCCTGAGGTGGAGCTTGGCAAGGAATTAATGTCACCAAGAATGCCTCTCAACCAGTGAATGGCAGTGGGTAGACAGACAGCTAATGTTTCCCTTGCTTGGTTAAATGAGTCTACAAAATCTCTCAGAGTCCAGAACAGGATGGGGCTCAAGTATCTGGCAGTAACACACTCATTAATAAACTTTATTCGCTTCCCTCTCTCTTATTGCTCATGTATTCACACTTTCACTGTGTACCTTAAGATCACCTCCCAAATATATTGTATCCAAATAATTGCTTTAACATCTGCTTTTAAGGGACTCCAACTAAGAAATGTACATTGTAGAGTCAATATATCTATGCATCATAGCCCTAAACAATATAAATTATAATAAATGTAATATGTTGATAAAAATTATCTAGAAAATAAAACACTGTTTTTCTATCTTCATCTTTACAGGTTTGATTTTGGAAGAAAACTGCAGTGAATGAAAACTATAGTAACTCTGGAAAATATGAAACTGCCTGAGTATAGCATTTTTTAATGTTTATATTGTCCATACTATTTTCCTTAAACACATCATTTTAGGTTTGGGTTTATATCTAAGCTGGATGTCTATCACTTTCTATAAATAGCTATCAGAAATGTCCTTTAAATTCTTTTATAGCACTCCAAAGTTATAAAGTTCTCATCAGGTTAAAGCACAAGGGAATAAGGGTTTGATTTTTTGTGTTAGAGAGACCTGTCCTTGGGAAATGTTTGTTATGTTTAATTATGTATCCATGTGTCTTCATGAAGCACTATTTCTGTTAAAGCAATATTGATCTACTTCCCTTTCTATCTAGACATTCTATTTCACAGAATCACTGTAGACATGTCAAGCATTCCAAGAAATGTTAAGTCTAGAGGAAAATATATAGGGCCAAAAGAAAAAAGAGCACCAGTTCCTGTTATATTTTTGCATTAGTTTGTTGATAAAATAGGAAAGAGCAAGGGTGATATTTTACATTGTATACTCTAGAGCTCTTAGAGGCTGTGAGGTGAAGTGAAAAAAAATAATCAAATGAAAGCAGCGAGTGCATTTTTGGACAAATTTACATAGCTCTGCACCTGAGGCCAGCTTGTCCTAGTTATGATAGACAGGTGTCTGTTGGCTCCTTCTTGAATTCACCTTCACTTATATAGCTGAGAAGGTACTTGTCATTCCAACCACATCTAATGTCATTTAGAGACTATAACAGAGGGGAAAAAAAAGAACAAATACTGAAATAGAAAGGCAGCTGACATAATTCAAGGTGAATCTCACACTTGGGGATAGTCTGTCTTTATAAGAAGGTAGTGTAAACAGTAGCTGTAATTTGTGTCAGGGCACATTCTTGAGAGTTTTCAAATTGTCTGATGGTAAAATGAGAACGCCATTAATAAAAATGATTAAGCAGGAAAAACTGAGGATAACTGGTTGGCTAAGACATTTAGTAATAGAATATGACACTGTTTGCTTCTAGGTCACTGGTTCCAATTCAGCCTAAATCGGAAGGGAGCTGAAAGCTGTGATCACATAACGTGCATTAGATGTTTTATTTGCAGTAGCGTGATGGTCCCAGTTCAGGGCATACATGTCTGTTGCAGAGATAAATATATCACTGTATCAATTAGGATCTTATAACATTTTTAATTGTTTTGCAATTGCTATAAAAAGACCAGCTATTTCTTAGGACTAGATTCTATTCTTTCCTACCAAAATTTCAGTATTGTTGAAAAGGCTCCTTCCGAATTTGAATAACAATCTTTTCCTCCAGACACTTTGGAGATTGGTTACTTTGGTTTTGTTCTACATGGCAACTACTAGCTTCACAAAGTTTTTATGTTAAAGTAAAACAACAAAACAAAACAAAACAACAAAATGACACTGTGTCATTTTGAAGTCGATATGTGAGAAGAACTTGCATTAAGGGTCATCATTTTTTTTCTTAAAACTCTTTTTAAAGCTTCCTTAATATTAGAAATGTGACCAAAAATAACTTTATAAAAGGTCATCTAGATTGCTTTTAAGCTTAGCTCAACACTCAATTTCTCCAGGGAAGTATCAGACTTGAATGTTACTGACTGGAAGCCACATAAATGGGCAGTAAATACCACGGGAAGCATGGACCTTCGATGTAACCCAAGTGCAATGCGGTGTTTACCAAACCCTGGGGCAGTAGCCATATTTTTGGTAAAGAAAATAGTTATTTAATCCAGCCCAACAAGAGGAGGATAAACTTCAGACAGTAAAAAACTATGAAAATAATTATTTTTCAGCTATGATAGTTAAACTAAAAAAAAAGATAGCTAGTTTAGCTATCTTTGATAGTTAAACCCTAAATATACTCTCTGTATATGACATCCCACGTGAGACTTGCATTTTGAAGGTTTTGGCAGATCATGTAATAAATCGAATAATAGATCAATCTCAGCCTGTGTTACTTTGGCTTCTACATAGCTTAGAATCTTGGCCCCATCATTTACCATTAGTAGCTTTGTAGCAAAAGATTACTCTCTCTAGCCTCCATCTCTAATTCTTAATTTTTAATCTATAATCTACAAAACTTGCCATACAGTATCAAATTTATTTGGATTTTGTGGTTATGTAGAGAAAATAGACATTAATGTTAGCTTGCTTCCATTTAAAGTTTGAATTTAAATATATATGCATTTTTAAAAGATTAGATAAAAATATAAAATGTTCTATATATATAATATGCAAATTTTCTTTATTGTGTAAATTTGATCTCAAGATACTAATCTCATTTGACCATTCTGAATGTTATATAGAAATTTATAGCTTGGCATAAGTTGGATAAACAAATACTGCTTAAACAAACAAAAACAATAAACCAACAAAGAAAAATAAAACGTGGAGGATGGGACCCTACCTGCTACCATGAAAATTAAGCCATTTGCATTCAATGCACAAAGGTACATTTGTAATTTTCTCTGTGTGTTATGATGTGAGTGTGTGTTTAACATAAATCTAGATAAACTGTTTCTACCTCATGAGTTCAATCTCATTTAGTTTTGGTGGTAGCTGAAGGGCTGTTTAACACTCTTCTCCAGGGTGAGATACAAGGTGCCAAAAGGTGCAAAGGGAGAGATACAAGGTGCCAAATAATTTCAATATTGGTTTTATTCTTAGTGGGCTGACAACTTGCAGTAATGCTACATTGTAGAAGATGGCTACAATCTAAAAGCTAAAAAGGGAAATGTTTCTTTCCTCCTCCTCAAATCTCCTCTTGGTATAGTGGGGCTGCAATGCAATTTACAAGTGCCTGTACCAGCAAGATTCCTGGAGGATCAGGACGTTTTGCAAAACAGGTCACATGAAGGGAGAAACCATCAAGCTCAAGAGAGGAAGATGGAGTCCCTGACCCAGCTGTAGTTTCTGCTTTCACTTTCTCCTTGCTATGAATGACAGAGTGTGAGAATCTCTTAACATCTCTGTGCCAAAGTTTTCTCCTGTATAAAATGGAAATGATTAAAGACGTATTTCATAGGGGCATTGAGAAAATTAAATTAGTTACCTTATGTAAAAACTTTACGAGTCATTGCTTTACTTACTTGGGAGAAGTGTGGGGCTGGGACATGTTGCTCTGTTCTGTGGCTTCAGACACTAGTGTAGCACTTGGATCTACACATATTAATAACCTTAGCTAGAATTTTAATGAGTAAGGAATGAAGAGAGAAGCTACAAGTGTTCACTCCCTTACTGCCTTTTCCTGGAGATGTGGAACAAAAAAGGGGCCACATACAAAACCTGACAAGCTCAGGGGTGGCTTGTATGGTGGGCCTTATAAACAGATATTGAAAGTAACCCCATAGGATGGTCTGAGCATAAAAATTCCTAACTAAAAGTGGGTCATGGAGGGTAGTCATGTCCTTGGCCTGTAGCTTTCTTGATAAAGGTCAATCTTTATCTTAAGTAAACTTGTCTATTATCTTTTTGCATCTAAGATACATAACCTTGGAATGCCAGAGCTATCTATTCCAGACCACTCAGGGTATAACCTCCCACTAGAGCAAGAGACCACAGAAACCCTTACTGTTTTCTTATTGCCCAAATATCATTTCTATGTGCTGTAAATGTTAATTGTCCCAATGCGAAAAAAAAGAAGTATGTCTCTCTGTTTTACTTTTTATCTCAGAGATTTTCTCACTTTGCTTTCTCCTGCTTCCCTAATCTACCACCAATAAATTTCATATAATCTTCCTTACATCTCTTCCTTTGATTCTAATGTATAAAATAATCTGTGAAACTACAGAGTATTTTCTCAATCTGTTGAGATTTTGCTTCCCAGCATCTGTCATTAGTTTGGCTCAAATAAACACTTCTAAGGCTTTTTCTTAGTCTAGATGTTCTTTCATTGGCAGAGTAAAGCAGAACCCCTGCCCTCTGCTGAAAGAAGAAAAATGAGAGACGATGCTTCCCTCCTTCTCGCCTTAATAATCTCATTAGCTTTCCAAAGTTCCAAGGTGAAAGCATTTCTCTTCAGGTATTGTGAAACACAGACCCCTGAAATGTGCATGTCATATCCATCTCACTGTCCTGGGAAGAACAGGTCAGTGTGTACTTCAGAGAAAGGAGGATGGATGCTAAAAAGGAATGGATCTTGTTTGGCTGTTCACACTTTGCTGAAAAATCCCCCCACCCCAAAAAAGTACCCCATACCCATGTAACCTCCTAGGTTGACAATGTCACTTACATCCCAGAATAATAAAAGTTTTTTTTTTAAACATTAAAATCCATAGGCTCAGTAAGTGACCCTAATAAGTGCTACACAGCTATGTAGTATTATTTTGACATGTATTCTTTTAGAATTCACATAAGATTAACTAGATTGATTAACAAGTAGTAGAATCATTTCTTCTAGGGATAATGGGGACTATTAAATCACACATAAGTTTCCTATAGACAAAGGGAGAATCCTTTTGGTAGTGACATTTTAACAGCAGGGGCCGAGTTTTCATCTTTTATATGCATTGTCTTATCTGATCATTCCAACAGCATTTGGAGTTAGGACACTGTTAATGTTTTTTGCTGTGTACAAGAGAATATTTAGCTCCAGACACTTTGTTGTGATTGCTCCTGGTCACACAGTTAGAAAGTGGAAGAGGCAGGAATCAAACTACAGGCTCCATATCTCTTTCTGCCTCACTACAAATGCAATTACAATTTTATTTTTCATTTTCTTAGGCATTGGGTTAGATATTTTATTCTGTAAATATCTCTCAGAAATTACAAGGAAAACTAATAGAGGGTCATTCAATTCAACACATACTTATGTTATATACTTATTACGCTATTTGACAATATACTCACTTTTTATAGTTCTCAGGTACACAAAATGAGATCAGTTTACATTGTATAGCACTTGTCTCTGTAAAGAGCTGTTTTAACATTCCAACTACTGCAGCTTTTATAGCAGACATCTAAGGCTAAATGTCTTCCAAATGGAAAACCGAACCTATAAGTTTGTATACTAAAACAAACAAACTAGTGAGCCAAGTAATAGATCTCCTTAACACAGCTGCAGGTTATTCCAATAATATTCAAGCCGTTTGAGTTTAGAAAGAGATGTCACCATTTTAAAGGCATTTCTCTTTTGTACACAGATTTGAGAAATTAAATAGAGGACTCAAACCTTGGGGCCCTTAGTGCAGATCTTATATGACTAGCATGATGTTGAAAGATGCCATACTGGAAAATCTATGGCTTATTGCATCCTATGCTCCCCACAGTTATAAAACAGAAATAGTCCATCTTCTTAAATTCATAATGATGTTAGATAATAAATGAGTGAGATAACTATTTCTAAAAATGTTTATAATGAACATAAAGTGGGTATAACCATGTCTTCCTTTCTAAAAATTGTATTGTTCATTAATCTTTCATCATCGTCTCTTACATATACTATTGCGGTAGCCTTCTAACAGACCAACCTCTTCTGCATTTGTCCTTCTCCAGTCTGTTCTCATTACTGTCTGTCATCTTAACACACACACACACACACACACACACACACACGTATGTATGTATGTACATGTATCAGCTCTTTTCTATTTTATAAATACTTTGATGATTGTCTATTGTTGTAAGCATAAAACCCAAACTCCTTACATAGCTGCAAGGCTTTCCATGGTTCTAACTTGGCATGCCAGTCTCACTACACACCACACTCCTTGTCTCACATTAAGTACCAGCCATAGTTTTTAGTTTGACAAATCTACCAAGACTTCTCCCACCTCAGGGCCTTTGTATAGGCTGATTCTTCAGCCACCTTCATGTATCTGGCTCATTAATTCCTTTTAGGTTTCATGTACAGTGCAGTAGCCTTTTCTTAGCTAGAGTGCATTGACAACCACTACCCCCTCCCACAAACCTCCACCCCTAATTACAACGAGAACTAAATAACTTTTTCTTTCAACTTTGCTTTGTGGTCCTAGCTTCTACAATGATCTATCCTGGTCACAATCCTCACATACCACTTAAATAAAAGTTTTTTATTTTTAAGAGGTTATAATAAAAAAAATATTTAAATTTATTAGAGAAAATATACATAAAAAACATTGTATTCAAAGATTGGAAAAAATTTAAGCTTTTTATTAAAGTGTAAGATACATATGGACCCAAATCAGAAGCATACAGATTGATGAACTTTTACAAAATGAACATACCCTCATAACCAGTACTCAGAACAAGAAACAATGTGACAAACACTCCCAGAAAGCCTACTAAATCCCTTCCCAATCACAATTCACTGCCAAATATAAAATTATCCCCATATAACATTAGAGTTTAATTTTGCCTGATTTTGAAATTTTTTATAAATAAAAATATGTATTCTTTTTTGTCTTTTTTCCCTTAACATTATATCTATGTCATCCATATCTTTGCTTATGGTTATTATTTGTTCATTTCCATTCTAGATAGTATTGCATTGTGTAAATATACTATTATATATTCATTTGTCGAACATGGTTTTCAACTTTTGTCTATTACAAATAGTGTTGCTATACTTTTTACATATCTTTTAGTGCACACACACACACACACACACACACTGTAAGAGTAGAGTGTTAGATTATAAGGTATACATATGCTATGTTTAGTTGACACTATGCAAGATATATCTGGGCAGATTCCACACATGATACCCCATGAATAGATATTCTCAAACAGCAAGGTATAAGAGCTGCTCAGCCATCTGATGGAGATCAAGACAAAGAAAGGCTACTTTCCTCCTCTGTTATGCTGTGTTAATATAGTATGGCCATATGTAGGATTTTTGTTTACTGTGAATAAAGCAAATATAAATATTCATGTACATGTCTGTATGAAAATACACTTGTATTCTTTTGGGTAAATTACTAGGAGTGTAATAGCTGTAGCATATGGCAGATATATATCTAATATTTTAAGAAACTACCAAAAGTTTTACAAAGTGGTTATTCCACTTATACATTTTGAAAAGTAGTATATGAAATCTAGTTGCTTCATTTCCATTCTAACACCCAGTATTCTTAAGCTTATTTAGTCTAGTTACTCTAATGTGTATAGAGTGTTAATTCATTATGATTTATATTTCACCTTTATTTATTGATTATTTTCATTTTTTAAAAATTTTATTTTATTAGTTTCAAGTATACAGTACATTGATTAGACATTTATATAGTTTATAAAACCATCTCCCTAATTGTTCCTTCTCTCCTCTGGCTCTCCCTCTAGCCATTACATTAATGTTAAGTGCATCCCCTGTACTCCCATTCCTCGTGACCATATATCAACTACTAATTCATATTTCTTTAACCCTTCACCCCATCCTTCCAGCCCCACATCCCCCATCCCCTCTGGCTGTCACCAGATTGTCCTCTATATTTGTAAATCTGTTTTTGATTAGTTTGTTGTTTTTGTTTCTTAGATTTTGAATATAAGTGAAATCATATGGTATTTATCTTTATCTGACTTATTTCATGCAGCATAATAATCTTTTTATGAATTCATTATTTCTTTTTATGAGTTTATGGGTCATCCAAATAGTTTTGTAAATTTTATGTTCAAATCTTTATGCCTATTTTAATTGGCTTGTTTTTATTACTAAATTATAATTATCTTTATTATTCCTCATACCATATATTTATCCTAATTATATTATGTTTTGGGCACTATTGTAAATCATTTTTCACTTATCTGCTGCCATGTATAGCTATCCTCACATTATAAGGTTTGCCTTTTGGTGTCTTTTGAAGAGTTAAATGCCTTAATTTTCATAAAGTCATTTTTTTTCTTTTGTATTTTGCCTTTTGTATGCTATTTATGAAAATATTGCCTGAGTCAAATTTTCAAAGATTTTTCTTGCTATAAGTTTTAATTTTTTACCACTTAAAATTTGGCATATGATGCATTTTGTATTAATTTTATGTATTTTGTATGTTAAGATTTAATGTTTAATTTTTCTACACAGATATCTGGTTCCTCCAACATTATTTGTTAAAGACTTTCTTTCACCCACTGAATTGCTTTTGGACCCTTGAAAAACAGCAGTTGACCATATATGCATGGATTTTCTTCTGGATTCACTGTTCTGTTCTATTGAACATGTGATTTGGCTACTCTTTCACCATTGCCATGCTGTCTTGATTACTTTGGTTATTCTGGGTTTTTTGTTTGCATATTCACATTAATTTTAGAATCAGTTTATTAATTTATACAAAAAAGCTGCTAGAATTTTAACTGAGATTATATTAATTGTAGATCAATTTAAGGAAAATTAACATGTTATCAATGTTGGCTCTTCCAATCAATGAACAAAGTAAATACCTCTATTTATTTAGGTCTTCTTTAATTTTTCTCAGTAATGTGCTACAGTGTATAGCCTTGCTTACCTTTCATTGAGTACTACTTATTTTATATTATGACCCTGTAATAAATGGAATATTCTTTATTTTGTTTTCCATTTTTTCTGTTATATAAAAATGCAAAAGTTTTACATATTAACTTTATATCTTGCATCTTTAATAAATTAACTTAATACTTTCAGCAGTTGTTTTGTGGAGTCCTTGGAGATTTTCTATGTAAATAGTCATGTCTTATACAAAAATAAACATTTTTATGTTTTTCATTTCAATCATGCCTTTTATTTATTTATATATTTATTTATGTATTTATTTTTTATTATTATTATTTTTTTAAATTTTACCTCCCATATATTTCTTTCTGTCACCACAGATTTGACACCTTTAATCATGCCTTTTATTTTATTTATTTCCTTGGTGCAATAGTTAGGGCCTCCAGTACATGGCCGAACGGTAACTGTAAGGGCATACAGCCTTGTTTTATTCTTAATCCCAGGGAGAAAGTATCAAATATTCATCGTTAAGTAAGAGAATAGCTCTAGATTACTCATAAAATGATCCATATTAGATTGTGAAAGTTCTGTTTGTATGTCACTAGAAGTTTTAAAAATAATTTGGTGCTTAACTGTTAAATGCACTTCTGCATTTATTGAAATTGTCATGTTTTTTCTTTATGTTGTGAATGTGGTGAATTACATTGATTGTATTTTGAATCTTAAACCAAGCTTGCATTACTGAAATAATTTCAACCTGGTTACGATGTATTGGCCTTTTTTATATGTTACTGAATTTAATTTGTTAATATTTTGTTGAGAATTTTTATGTACATATTCATGAAACATATTGGTTTAAGTGTTTAGTTTTTCAAATGTACTTGTCTAGCTTTTGTATTAGGTCAATTGTGACCTCTTCAAACGAGTTGGGAATTATTTTTTCCTTTTTCATTTCCAGTTACAATTTGTATAGAATTACTATTTCTTTCCTTAAACGTTAGGAAGAATTCACCAGGAAGCCATCTGGGACTGTACTTTTTTTTAATGTAATACTTTAAACTACTTTTATGCTTTCATAAAATTGATTAACTTACACTGTTTTTTTCATGTTTGTTTACATGTATATATACATTTATAAAATCAAAGAATACTTTTGTTTTAATTATGAACCATTTTCCCTTTTTTATGATTTAAATTTATTACAATATTTCCCACACAGACATTTTCTACTTGAATATGCTTTTATTCTTCTAAGAACAGAAAATACTTCTGAAGGCAGGAACAATGACATATTTGTATTTGTAGTCTAGTGCTTAACAGTGTCCTATAAAATAGCATTCAGTAAATGTTTATTTAAATGAGCAAATAAATGAATTAATGAAAAGGTCAGTGCTAAGACCCATATTTTAATCCCTTTATCCTCCCTACATCACATTTTTCTCATCTGTAACATGAATAAGTGCAAATTATTATTATTTAAAGTTGAGTCAGTTTTGAAATCCCTTAAAATAAGTTTGTTTTACTAGTCTGGATGTAAGAAAAGGAGAATTCAATAGCAATGATTTTTTCATTCATACTCCGAAATCTCTCATCCATACAGATTTTAGTCTTTTTCTCTCTTTTTATTATCTTCAGGTAAGTTTTACTGTTAAGATCTATAAGTGTACCTCTAAGACATTCTGCAGCTGTAGTAATTTTCTATATGTTTTAATATAAAGTTTAGAGATAGAAGGGACTACGAAAGTAATCAAAACCCATTATTGTGCAAAACAACTGAGTTCAGAGAAAATAAGTGTTTTTCTATTTCTGTAAGCATTCTATTTCTGTAAGCGATCTCCTGCTAAATGCATACAAAGGTTACTGAAGATGACAACAAAACTAAGATATTTAAAGTTTTTCTCTTCCTCCCTCATGCTCACTTATCTTCCAAAACAAAAATATTAAGATTAGAAGAAATTTACAAAATAACTGTGTGTGGCAGCAACGTAAAACAAATGTAAAACAGTTCTTTCTAGCAATGTAAAACCTTTAAAATCAGGTATAGTTACACCCTACCACTTCCTAACAGTGGTTTTTCTACAGTGTGAAATCAAAAAGTATTTTCTAATGGTTTCTTCTTTAAAATGATTTATTTCAGTGCCAATCTCAGGGCTTCAAAGAACCCCTTTTTCTTACTATTAAGTCTTACAGTGAAGCTGAAATTATTTAATGTTGTATTTTTATATGTGTGTATATATCTATATACTCACATATTATGTATAATTCTTATTCAATAAAAAATTGTTTTATTTCCTTAGAAGAAACAATAACTTTTCTTCCTTAAGCCATAGATTTTATAGTTAATATATCTATCTTTGTTTCTCTCATTTCTATAAGAAAAGGCAAATAGATAAAAGTAACTTAACTAATCTGAGTACCTCCCTATACCTTTTAACATAAAGTGATTTTCTAAAATAAACTGATGTTACTTAAATCCCTCTGTTATTAACTGAACAATCTTGTTTAGGGTTTACCTTATAAAGTAAACTAGAAAAAGGATCTGCCCCAGTTTCCCCCTAACTATATGTTGTTATGAAAGGAGGTCTTGAGCTTCCACAAATAGAAAGAGATAATGGTTAGGCAGCTGTCTCTTGTGAAGAAAAGAAGCACAACAAAGGTACACTGATATTATTGGTGTCAGATAATTAAATTGCCCAATTTGTGTCCATTTAGAATCTTGCCTGTCTTTAATCTTGTCTGACAGTACTTTTAGTTGTGTCACATACTAATTGACAGTGCTTGGTGAAAAATAAAACCTGACAAAACATCCTTTTAGTTTAATAGAGGTATTATATGTATGAGAGATGAAAACAGACAGAGGAAGTAGAGGAAAATGAGAGGATCCACTTGAGCTTTCATTTTACATATGTATTTTTATATGATCCTAATATTTCTGATTTTTAACCTAGAAGGAAATAAAAACAATAAAATGAGCCTTTGGTTTTTGTAGTTGAGATATTTTTCTTAATCCTTCAATTTAAAAGCTTATTGTATATGTTCACAGGACTTGGACTATTTTTAAGAAGTGTTCTAGGAGTATGAATTTTCCTATTCTAGTTCTGTGCTCTGTGTCAAATTAAACATGAGAGAAGAGGTGGAAAAAGGTAAATCATGAAGAACAGAAATAAGAGATTTAAATACATAAATTACTATGGGCTCATATTAATAGCCTAAAAATGGAAACTGTTTGAACATGTTTTGAATTATTTAACTGTCTTTATTATCTCAATTTCCCTTGGGCTTAAATTGGGCTCTTATTAATAAAACAGGTCCCTTTGGAAGTTACTTCAATACTTTAAGTCAGTAATATATTAAGAGTAAGTATATTATGGTAATGTTCCACATTGATAGAGTTGCCAACTTGAGCATAGGCAGGAAGAGTGCAGCACAGCTTTGTCTCAGGCAGTCTTGTTCTGAGTATGTGCTCCTTGTCAGAACATTATGCTGCCTCTCATATTGCAGAAATATTTAAAATTATAACTTTTTGCTTGCACTGCCATCAATTCCTTTCACAAGGACTTATCTGGGGGTTTATGTGTGTTTCTGGTTCTAAAGTTGTCATCCCTGTATCTTAAGATATACCTTTGGAAACTTAGAAGAAAGAAAAAAGATGTAATTCAGATGCTCAGCCATCTTGTTGCTTCCTAATCATCTATAGTAGGAAAGAGGGGTGTTGCTGAACATTAATTATAATCAATTGATTCCATACTAATAATTATCAAATTTATAATTATACCTTGAAAATAACATTCAAAATCTATTTTCCATATTGAGTAGATTTATCCTCAATTTAGAAAATTACCCCTCAGTGAAATATGTACAAAATTAATACTGAGTCAAAATTAATATCTTTCTAGGACCATGGAGGCTTAGTGATAGTAGTTAATTAGAAAAATAATGCAATTATTTTTAATGGCATCAAGGAGAACTTTGAAAATTATATTTCTATTCTTGTGAAAAAATACCTCCTGGAACTTTAATGATAAAGAGTAGATAAATTATATTTTAATATAATTTAGAAAAATTATCCCTTGAAAAATATATTTGCTGATATTCTATGGCAAGAAAATTAACACATAAATTAATAGTAAAACAAGAGACAGAACACTAATCTCTAAAGAAATAATGCCAAGAGAATATATGTTTGCAATCTTTTTGGATGTGACAGAATTGCTTCTTTAAAACATTTTCCAGAAAAAATAATAAAAAAATAAAATAATTAAAGAATGTTTTAGAAGGGTAAACAACATTGTGTGGGAAGTTATTAATAAACAGTTTGATTTTTACGATTATTCATAGCTTCTGTATCTTTTTATACATGAGATGTGTACAAAATGTGTTATATCTAGTTGAGACTCAACTAAATTAGCTTTTTCAGTTGTTTATCTCATTATTTTCAGAGCCCTCTACTATTTTTGTTTAAAATGACATTTTTTCAAACACAACTTATTTTGTCTCCTGCAAGTCAATTCATTCAAAGGTGCTCATTGGTTGGTTTATTCTTGTTAAAAAAGCAGAGAGACATGTTACGATTTCATTATGAAAATAGTACACTTTGCCCAATACACCAAAATATTAATTTTCTAAAAATTTTTGAAAGCAAATCATAAACAATTATCTGAATTATTTTTAAAAGTTATATCCTACTGTTAAAAAATTTTATTATTATAAGTTTAGTAATAAATTATGACTTATATTATTCTACTGTTCTATATAATCTCTAAATTTTCTTGAAAAAAATTTCAAAGACTAGATCAAATTTACTGACTCCAGAAATAAATTCATAGGAAAGTGAGTCTGAAGAGTAGCTAAATTTCACTCAGACAAGTTACAGAGGAAAAGATTCCTCCTCCTTCCTATGTACGTCAGCTCTTCTTTTTAGTTATGATTTATCCACTTGATGATATGTATTATTGTAACTCACTAGGTCATTACTTGTCTTCATTTGGTTTATTAGCACAAAGTCTGAGACAGTGATAGGGGAGGGTGGAGTATTGTTTGCTGCTTATAAACAGGAGGATTCCTGAGGTTGGTAGGGTTACTTTCCTACTTACTTTCTCTTTATTTTTAAGCAATGCATGTTAAATTGTGAGCTTGCAGCATGAATTACTTGGTTTTCAGTGAAATAGCACACTCCTTAGGTCTTAGGATAATACTAGGTTGAAAGAGATGATACAAGTTCGGTTGGTTTGGCTTTGATGCAAATTACTGTCCCTGTATCCTTCAGTTTATGTCACATTTGTGAGCTGTCTGCCTACATTTTCCCAGGATAGAGAAGAAAATCTATTTTGACTCCAAAGGAAAAATAAAAATAAAAATACCAAGCTTAGTAAATGCTATTTTTTTCTAGTAGGAGTATATTCTTAGTAGAATTGCACTCTATGTATATTGCAAGAAAATATCCTTTTCTGCTGCTCCAGTGAAATCTTTAAAGGGTAAGACTGTTAATTCTGGGTGCCATGACAATGACTGGGGGAAATGTCAAAAAGCATAAGAAAAAGCCAAGATTTCATTTTCAGGATGGGAACTGGAAATACTAGTACTGATTTTGCATCTCTTTCTGGAATTTAACAGATAGTACCTACCAGTAATTGGTAAACATTTTAGGTGATTAGTAAAGTAAATGACATAGACCTTCATGGAACCCTCACACTCATTCCCAAGCAACTTTACTTTTTATTTCTCCACTGTACAGATCGGAGACACCAACCACGCACCTTCTCAATCTCTAGTTAGATCTAGTCATCATGATAAGTTTCTGGTAAGTAAGGCATTAGCAAAATCTGCTCAGTGGTTTCTAGAAAAGCCTTTCTGATAAAAAAGGAATAGACATCACTGCTTCTTGCCACCATTAGTGCTTTGAATGTCATGTACCATATAAAACTGTAGGAACTATTTTCTGAACAGGAGAAAAAAGCTAAAAAGGTCACAGAAGACTCGTGTTGATATATGTGGTGGACAAGAGATATACCACCCACAGCCCTTTTTAAGGAAGGACTGGTTGTTAGCTGTAAAGAATGGGATCAACAAACAGCCTCCAACCATCAGCTTTCCAGGGTCTAATTCAGCTGCTGAGAACTGCCGGACTTGAGGCCAAACTCTTCCAGTGACAGAGTGAGATGATGTTTATACCTTGAGACAGACCTAGCTGTTTCAGGCCAATACAGAACCCTCTGATAATTGATATTCACTCTAAAGCTCCCTACAAGTTTGGCTGAGTTTCTGTTGGGTGTGTATCAGTTTTTAATCTGCCCAATCTTGCTTCCTCCCACTTCTCCTCATAGTGTTGATACCTACAAACATCTTATATCTAACATTACATCTCAGCTTCTCCTCCAGAGAACTAACCTTCAATAATGGAAAAAATATATAGTTATCTTTCAGACATTTTTGTAGGTGAGAAAACAATTTATTAAAATCACAGTTACTTGTAAAGCTGACAAATCATTCTTAGCTTTATAAGGAGACAGTTTCAGAATTTTAACTACTTTTTAAAATTCTTATACGAAAGTAGTAGTATATGTAATATTTTATAAATTATTATAAAGAGGAGGAACTTCAAATATCATTTGCTCCAAAGTCCTTACTTTATCCATAAGAAACCTGTGGCCCAGAAATGTGGTCTAGAATTGTAGTAGATCTCAGACAAGAAGTCAAAAGAGAAGCCATACTAAACATTGTATTTAATGAATTATTTATTTCTATTATAATGCAACTCCTTCATTGCTTCTCCACATGTTACACCATGATCTAAAGCAGCTGTTCTCAAGTGTGGTCTATAAACTAGCAGTGTCAGTATCATCTGAAAACTCATTAGAAATTAAATGAAACTTCTGGGGTTCTATCATTGACATACTGAATCAGAAATACTAAGAATTTACTAGAAATTCTAGTAATCTGTGCTTTAACAAGAGTTCCAGATGATTCTGATATATGCTAAGGTTTGGAGATCTATAACAGAGAAAGATCTACTATTGATCAGAAAAGTCAAAGGAATTTGCTTCTAGTCTCAGATGACCAACAAAATGGTGGTATCTTGATACTGCTACTTTATGAACCTTAGTTTACTTACTGAAAAAAGGTGAAACTGAACCAAATCAACATTTTTAACAATGGGCTTTAGTAAGGGTACTCCAGAGAAACAGAACCAATATAATGTGTGTATCCATACACAAAAGACGTTTATTAATATTCTGTTGTATTTACAGTTTAACACAGCAAACCAAAGTGAATTAGCACTTGGTAGAAAGCATATCATTCTAAATTTATGATGTATCACTTTGTGCTAACACATTGTAAAAGCAAGAAGTACAGTATGTTAGTGATCACCTCAAAAATTCCAAGCTAATTCTTTCTTTGCTCCCAGTACCTAATCCCCTCCTTATTCCTAGCCCCTGGGCTAATTATGAGAGAAAAAAAAAATAGAAAAGGGGTAGGAATTCTAAACATACAGAATATATGAAGAATTGCATTTTAGTAGTTAAGGTGCAATTGTCCTTGTTCTTTTATACAGTGACAATAACTTTAGAATCCCTTAAAGATATAACACAGAATAAGACAATGCAAAATTTAGAATGTTAACTATATAAAAAAAATAATGTTTATTATTTACCAATTTCTGTGTGTGTGTGTGAGAGAGAGACAGAGAGAGAGAGACAGACAGAGAGAGAGAGAGACAGAGAGAGAGAGAGAGAGAGAGAGAGAGAGAGAGAGACAGAAACAGAGACAGAGACAGAGAGAGAGAGGGTAAGAGAGAGAGGAATTTATTTTAAGGAACTAGCACACATGATTGTGGAGGCCAACAAGTCCAATTCACAGAGCGGGCTTGCAGCCTGGAGACCCAGGGAAGAGCTGATGCCAAGTCTGAGGCAGTCTAGAGACAACTTTTACGCAGAGGCTTATTTTATTTTAAAGTTTTCAACTAAATGGATAAGACCCACCCACATTACTGAGAGAAATCTGCTGATTCAAATATTAATCTCACCTAAAATATGCATTAACAATATCCAGATTAGTGTTTGACCAAATATTTGGGTACCAAGGCCTAGTCAAATTGACATACAAAGTTAACTATCACAGGGCCCTTTGTTCAAATAAATGAAACATTGCACAGAAGCCCATATGTCAAACCAAGAAAAGCTCAGTTGCTGAAGCAGAATGAGTCCCTGGAATTCTTTACAGTCAACACCTCCTCATACATATCCCCACTTTCTATCACTAAGGGGCCTTGCAGAATCTACAAGGATTTATTGATGCATCACTTAAAAACCACATAAATACCAAAATAATGGGGCTGCTTCCAGCTCTTACATATCAATTGATGTAAAAAGATATTGTCAGGCAAGCTCCTGAAGACATTCCTTCACTTTAAGTTTTAGAACTCTGTATTTTGTCACTAGCCTAATAGCCTAAATATATAACAAATGCTTAACAAATGCTTTTCTCACCTAGGAATATATATTTTTAAATACAGCAGTTATTCATTGACTACCTATTTTATGTAGGGTTCTCTTCTAGGTTTTGCTCTGCTGAGTTATTAGGACATTTATTAAAAAAAATAGCAAAAGCAAATTTCACTCAATCCATGTAAGAATCAATAAAATTTTAATATAATAATATCTTAACAGTATGAAAAATTCCAAGGTTATTAATCCTTAAATTAAATCAAGCACCCCAGATTCAAGAATCAGGCAATATGAGATTAAATGATAATGGATTCTAAAAGAAAACCCTCAGTTACTAGCATTTTTAAATCACTCTGCCTGTATAGTCTAAATGTATATAAAAGCAGCATCAAAATATCTGACAGTGTTCATATATAAAAATAAAATTCTTCTTTTCAGTCTTGAGCTCTTACATGCTTCTTACATGAGAAATCAAGGCACTGTAGAGATTAATTAATTGGGAACCAAATTATAGGTCTGCATTAATTGTATTCTTTCTGAAACATTTTAATGTAGTAATAATTGCTTTGTGTGTAGATGATTTTTTTTATTTAAGAGCAGTTTGAAGTTCATTAGATAATGAAGCTAATAATATTTTGCCACAAACTTTCTCTCTTTTTTTCCCATTATGAGATAATGTGGGTTCTCTGAGTGTTTAGATCCACATTTTACATTATCTCTTAACTATAATGACACATAGTGAATATTCTTTCCCTTGTTATATAGGTGGAGAAAACGAAATTCAAAGAGCTCATGCACTTACAACTAGTAAGTGCAAAAGCCTGGATTTTTTTAAAAAAACTGTTTACTTACAGAGTTTTGGGGTCTGATTCTAACAAATGCCTGTGATATGACTGTATAAATCAATTACTCATACCTTGGGGATAGAAGAGACTTAGAAAGAAAAGATGTACTCTTAAAAAGAGATGAAAGGGATTGAATCAAGATGAGAAATTGAGCATATCTGTCCACCTCACATCCCACCTCATATTCCCTGGAAATAACAAAAAATAAATTTAAAGAGTAAGTTTATAGGGGCTACATTTCCAGAATAACAGTATAAAGAGCTCTGCAGACCCACTCCTCAATGAATAAGCAAAGCTAATGAAAACTATGAAACTAAAAGATCAATTAGTCTCTAGCAATTTTTCTCAGAGCATATAGCAAATAAAAAACATTTATTCAAGGATAAAGTAAGATATTCTTACTTTCCTTAGTAAGAACAGTGAGAGACTGACATTTGAACCATGACTTGTTGCTTCTTTCCATCCATCAAGCACATCTATATTATAGGTAGATGTGGCCAAGGGGATGGTGTTTTCTCTTCCTTCAGCTCCCAATCAAGTTTTACCATATCTTGCTAGGCGGCATAGCAATGAGTATCTTTCATCCACTCCAAATAAAAATTGTAGAGGCTAAATTGCTGATAAGTACTAGCCAATAGTTAAGAGCTTCTTTTTCCACCCAATCCCTACTCATAGGACAGAGGCTCTACTGTATGTGCAACAAAATGAGACTACTGCTCTTGCCTCAGCTCATTCTTAAATCAGAAATTCCATTTTGGGAGAGAAAAAACAAAAAACCAAAAAAAAAAAAAAAAAAAAAAGAGGGGATACTGCCCCACCCAAAGACCAGAGTATTGGCTTAGAGGATTTCCCCAGAGGGAGAGGCAGTCCATAAGAAAAGAACATTGAAGTGCTACCTAAGGTAACTGTCTTTATTCAAAATAGAGTTCAAGTTGTAGGATGCTCTCAAAAACAATAGTTCCTCTTAATTAAGAGTAACATAGGCCACCTAATTTTTCACAGAGAATCACAGAAAGAGAAAGCTGAATAAAACCCTTTTGGGGGACAGGAAAAACCTTAAAGATTGACATAAAAAATTATCAGTGTGCAAATTTAATTGGACTGGACTGCTGAGAACTGATGCTTCAGGGTGGTGTTGAAAACAATAGAGGAATCATCCAGTAATTGATAAAGCCTAATGGGCAGGGTGTAATACCAAAAGAAACTGATGGCTTAACAGAGAGATCAGAGAAAGAGACAGTCAAAGAGATCCCTGGAAAAAACATTGTCATCCAGGGGTAAATGTACACATGCTAAGGCTACATCTTCTAAGGAGTGATGACAAAGGCTTCATACTGAAAGGGAAACAGACTTAACTAAGTAGCTTAGTGAAGTCACAAAACAAATAAAGACACAAAGAACAATGAAACAGCTCCAGGAAAGAGGGAAGGGGGATCAGTGTCCAAAGATGTTACAATATATTATGCAAAATGGCTAATATTTAGCAAAATAAATTAAATAACATACAACATATACAGGAAAAACTCAAGCAACAGAAATTGCCTGTGTCAGATTTCACAAAGACTTGAAAGTAGTCATTATAAATATGTTCAAAGAACTAAAGGAAAGCATACTTAAGGAGATAAGGAGAGATATAAAGTATGAAAACACTGTCTCATCAAAAAAAATCAATAAAGATATAGAAGTTATAAAAAAAGCTAGATGACAATTTTGTATTTATAAACCATAACTGAAGTAAAAAAATTTTGTATAAAGCATTAGTAGAATAAAGAATCATAAACTTGAAGATAGACTGATAGAGATTATGTAATCCGAAGAACAGAGATAAAATAAAATGAAGAAAATGAAAAGTGGGCCACTTTCAAATGTACCAACATACATGTATTTGAAGTACACAGAGGAAAAGAAGAATAAAAGGAGAAGAAAAAAAAATGAAGATACAAGGCTGAATACCTCACAAGTTTGCTGAAATACCTTAACCTATATATCTAAGAAGCTCAATAAACTCTAAATAGGATAAAGAGCACACCAGACACATCTTAGAAAAACTGATGAAAACTAAAGACAAGAATTAACTGTTTTATATAAGTATATCTCAAAAAGATTTAGTCAACTTCTCAACAGACATAATTGAGGCTACAGGCATGGTATAACATATTCAAAATACTTTTAAAAAGATTTAAAAATACTTGTTAACCAAGAATTTTGTATCTAACAAAACTCTCTCTCAAAACTGAATGCAAAATAAAGACATAATCAGGTAAACAAAAGTTGAAAGAATTTGTTGCTGGAAGACTTTATAAGAAACTTTAAAAGAGTTCTTTAGGTTGAAAGCAAATAGAATTGGACTCCACAGAGAAAAACAAAGGGTACCAGTAAAGGTAATTATATTATTATAAAACACAATATAAATGTTTATTTTTCTTTTTTCTTTCAACCCAAAATCTAAAAGTATAAGTATAAAACAGTATGTGCTATTATTGGGGCAATGACATATAAAAACATAATGTATTTGACAATCAGAGCATAAAAGAGGTGAGTGGGAGTATAGTTGTATTAAAGTAAGGAAATGACACCAGATTATTATTCAAACTCACAGGAACAAATGACTACAATCAGAAATGACAAATAAGAAGGTACATATAATACAATCTAAAGTATATACCTGCTTACTTTTGCTTTCTCAGATTTCTTAATAGACATAAGTTATATAAAATAATAATTATAACTATGTATCATTGGGTCCATTACATATATGTTTTGTTTGTGTGTATAATACCAAAAAAATGGGGAGGAAGAAATAGAGTTATATAGAAATAAAGTGTCTATATAACACTGAAATTAAATTAGTAATATAACAAATATAATAAATTTAGATGTATAACAGGGATCTCCAACCCCGGGCCAGAGACTGGTATTGGTTGGTGACTTGTTAGGAACTGGGCCACACAGTAGAAGATGAGTGGCAGGTGAGTTAAGCTTAATCTGTATTTGCTGCTGCTCCCCAGCACTAACATCACTGTCTCAGCTCCATCTCAGATCATCAGGCACTGATTCCTGGTACCAAAAAGGTTGGGGACTGCTGAATAAGCCCTAGGTCACCTACAGAGAAAATAGTTAAAAAATATAGGGCAAAATCATTAAAGGAATTAAAATACTATACTTGAATATAATCATTTTATGCAAAAGAAAGCAGCAGTACAGGAATAAAAAATACATGAAACAGAAACAAAATATAAAATGATACATGTATATCCAACTTTATCAATAATAATATTAAATATAAATGGATTAGCCAATTTGATCAAAGAACAGAGATTGTTGGATTGGATTAAAAAATAACTATACGTTTTCTACAAGAGTCAAACTTTAGATTCAATGATACAACTAGGTAAAAGGAAAAGAATGGAAGAAGATACATCATGCAAACAACAACTATAGAAAAGCTGGAATAACCATTCTAATACCAGACAAATAGACTTTAAAATATATTCGATGACTTTTTCTAAGGCTCAGGACTTTATTAAGGCAGGGTGAAGTTGAAGCAGGGTGACTGATAAGAATTCTTATCCTGCATATGTTACAAAGGAGTTAACGAGAATCACAGTTATAACATTAAAAACAAACTATAAAGTACTGAGGAATTATATAAATAGCATTGATAAAGTATATTAATTAAAACCCTGAAATAAACAGAGACATGTGTGAATATAGCTCATTTCAATTCTCTATTCTAACATGGAAAGCCTTAATTCCATTTCCTTTGTCTGAAGAAGTGCTTCAGATACATGCCACTATATATCATTTAAAAGTGATTTCAGAGCATGTGGGGTTATGAATATGGTATTTATAAGTAAATTCTAGCCAAGTATTATTAAACTAGTTTAAAACTCAGTAATACCAAAATCCCCTCAAGCTTTTGTGTTAGCATTGATATAGTTTTGTAGCTAAGCAGTTAACTTACAAACAAAGCAACATAATAGTTTTTAACTCTAAAGCGATAAAGAATATGGGAAGATAATGCTAAATTAGTTTGAAACTTTGCTTTTGCATAGCAAACTGTTTTTACTGTGAGGAAAAGCTTCTGGAAGACTCTCTCATATTTAGTATTTATAGAAACTGCAGAATCCACCCCAATCTGTTTTTTGGCACTGAGCTCCTCCCTCTTTCAAACTTCTCAGTGAATAAAAGTAGGGACAGAATCAGAGATCTTGATTGATATTGTGCATCTCTACTCTTCCGAATCTGATCTGTCTACTTGGACCCTTTTACTGCTTTCACTTATATTCAACACTTGGACTTACTCCTTCCATCAGAAAACAGTATTTTGGGGTTCCTTAGAGATTAAGGAATCTCTGGCTATTTATTTTTGTTTCTCCTTTCCATTAATCATCAACTGGAATCTCATTACCCTACCCACACTCCTACTTGTAGCTTCTCTGTTCATTCTCTTTGTTGGCAAGTTTTATATCAAAATTTTATGCTTTCATTCACATGTGCAATTTATAAGTTGGCCAGCTTATTTTAAAATGTTTATAAGAAAACAGCAATGTAACCACCATTCAGGTCAAAATTAGAACATTTCTAACACTCTTGAAGCTTCTGTGTACCCCTATAAACCACTCTTCTGCTCAACTCCCAGAGGTAACCACTACCATGACAATTGTGGCAGTTAATTTATTGTTTTCCTGTACAGATATACACCGAAATATACATATCTGAACAATATAATTCATAGTTTAGTTTTTCCTGTCTTTAAAATTTATACAAATAAAGTATATTGTGTCTTGCTTCTTGCACTTAAAATTATATTTGCAAAATTCATCCATGATGTTGCACATAGCTCTAGTTTATTGTTATTATTTTTTACTAGATTATATGCCAATTGTGTGAAAATATCAAATAACTCTAATGTAAAATGTAATATATTCCATTGTATGAACATATCAAACTTAATTTTAATTTTTGCTGGGCAATGTTTTTCCAACTATGGACTACTATAAGCAACACTTCTCGAAATACTCTTTGAATGATAATCTGGCACACTTATGCACCAAGGTCTCTGGGCTAAATAATCACAAATATTATATATATATATGTATGTATGTATATATATATATATATATATATATATATATATATATATATATATATATATATATATGTAATATAAGCTCCACACTCTGGCCACGGTGCAACAGAGGGCCATGTATATATTATACGATATACCTAACACATATTATATAAATGTAAATACAAAAACATATAAATATACTTACATATAAATATATGACCTTGCAGATTCTCTCCCCTGCTTGGCAGGCTCTCCGCCCAGTGCTTCCTGCGCGGCCGTGGAGCTGCGGTGCGCACTTTGTCCCCCGACGCTGGGAGACGAGGCAAGGCCTAAGGACGTCGGGCGCCACCGCAGCCTCGCTAGGATGATGTGCAGGAGCAGTAGCGTGGCGTGGAGCCTGGAGTGTCCCAGGAGCTGGAGCCGATGCAACAGTTAGCACGCACAATGCCCTAGCTGCAACGCAACGGCTAGCGGCTGCAGAAGCTGTCTGAGCGCTTGAGGCACCAAGGCTCTGGGTTTGGTGAATTGGCTGCCTCCGCACCCTGCACACGGCACGCGGGGAACGCCCAGCCACTGCCCAGCCTCCGAGGTCCCAGACCACACGCCCTGTCTGGGCACTGTCCGGTTCGTCAACTACATCCCCTTCTCGCCATTGGGTGTGGATCATGATGAAGCTTGGAGTTCATGACAAAGCCAGTAAGGAAATGAGAAAGACCTCAAATTCATGTATCATCAAGAAAGAGGTCACTAGCCAGGGGCAGGGCCAGGTGGTAGCTACTTTGAGGCTGCCCAAATCTTCCAGTCATCAGAGCCCCCAAAGCCTCCCCTGGTGGGCTTCACTAGCCAGTCCTGTCACTCGAGTTTCCAACTTCTCTAGGGACGGGCTGCAGTTCTGTGTCCCATATGGAACAGCCATTCTGGGGGTGGGGGGACTCTCATACTGAGCACCAGCGAGGCCACTCACTGTGGAATCCCAGTCCAAAAGAGAACAATTCTCTCACACGGTTTTTGTCCAGCTCTGTTATGTGGCAGGGACAACAGGTGGGAGCAATGACAGCCCACTTCTGGTGACTGCCCAATGGCTCCTATTCACGCAGCTGCAAGCCACGACTCAGGTCTGTTGTGGCCCTTCACGGTCATATATGTGGATTTTAAGGTAGACTTTGTGATTTTAACATTTATTTTTTTTCTTTTTTTAGCATTTTATTTTGTTATTAGTTTCAAGTATATGGTACATGAACTATAACTTCTTTATCCAGTCGTCTGTTGATGGACATTCAGTTTGCTTTCATATCTTGGCTGTTGTGAATAGTGCTGCCATGAACATGGGATCTTTTTAATAATATCTCTTCCTGGGGGTTACTATCTCACTGCTTGCTTCCTTTCTATCTGTCCCCCTAATGCAAATGCTGCTGAACAGTCACCAATACAGCATGACAGTGGCCATATGCAGAGCTCTCCCAGGAGCTTACAGTTCCCCACTCAAACACACACACACACACACACACACACACACACACACACACACACACACACACTCCTCCAGAGAAGTATACCTCTATGTCCTAGGTTCTATCAGGACTCCCGGAAATGTTTCTATTCTAAAGGTCTTTTTCCCTATTCCTGCAGGTTTGGAACGACAGGATGAAGTGGGTAAGCCAGGACAAGTATTCAGACACTTATTTTCCCTTGCTCTCCCTGCTTCCCTCCATCCTCCCTACTTTTTGGACTGGAAGGACATCTGTAGGCTTTAGGCTTTCCCTTCTTGTGGTTCCTGTCCTTCAGTCCCTCTGGCAGTAACATCACTTCCTAAGTGGAACTGCATTTTTCCTCTATTTGGGAAAATAAAATTATGATCTAAATCCTCCAGGCTAAAGGAATTTAGAATCTCCCACCCCCTGTCCCTGAACAAAGCCTGCTTTTCAAGCCTAATGTGCTACAAAATCAAATCTGACAGTGAAAGCTGAGATATAACTATTTGTTCTAGCATATATGTCTTTTCTCTGAAACATCAGAACCCATTGCTTTTAATGGGTGAGAAATTCACATGGCTTCAAGATTTATAGAATATGTGGATTCAAGTAAAAATGCTTCAAAAATATTTTTCTTTTCCAGTGTTTTGATGCTAGGGAGGAAGAAGGTAGAAATAGAAGAGAGTGCTATACTTTATCTTCCCACTGCTGTACCTGTTTCTTTGTTGAGCTCACTAATTTTTGTCTGTTTGCTTGTTTTTTAAATTGAGAGGTCCTGTCTAGAGTAACTAACTGCTTTAGATAAACATTTCTTGTGAAGGCTATACAAATTACATATGATTTTTCAAAAGCCTAATAAATTAGAATCAGAAATGTGAACTGAATTTACAATTATTTTACTGTTTACATATAACTAATATATTTTGATATTGAAGGAACAGCATTAGAATTAGGCATGTAGAATTAAAGTATCCTATAGCACCCAACATAAGACTTTGGGAATTGCTTTAAAAATGTTTCAGAAATCTAGAGAATGATAAATAAAACATTCTCTCAGAAATTTTTCTTTCTTGCAAATTGTGACAGAGCAACATTGAACAAACTTGTAAATTCCTGAAATGTTTACTATATATCAAACCAAATTTCACCATAAGCCACTGCTGGAGTTTGGACTAAATAGAGATGCAGATTGGTAGAAAAATAAGTCCAGATGGATCTGAGATGCCAGTACCAACTTGAAGTGAAGGAGTTCAAGGTGGACAAAATGTCCTTGCTCATCAACCAAGCAGAGAGGAACACTTATCTAGTTTACATTTAAAAAAAAAAAATCCTGGGGTTTCTACTTTTCAGAATAGTAAGGATAAAATAGAATGTGTGTGTGTGTGTGTGTGTGTGTGTGTGTAAATAAATATACATATACATATGTGTATATATATATATACACATATACATACAATAGCATGGGAAAAGAAAATTCAATGTAATTAAAAAGATAATTAAAGTGGAACATGCAATAACATTTGAGATCACAAGCTAGGAAATATTTATTGAAGACAAGATAATTTAATAATTGATAAAATAGAGGAATTATAAAATGTGTGCAGCTTTGAAAAATAATCACTATTTTGGCAATATTCTGCTCATATTTAACAATGTTGCTTTAATAAAATAACAAGAGTTGCCAACATGGAGCAATTAGGTCAGACAAACTAGGAATTAATTACTGTAGACAGGCCCATATGTCACAGAAACATTGCACATGTTCACCAAATCTTACTTGGAAAGGAAAAGATTTATTCTGGGAAAGCTCTTGAGATAGTAAAAGGGACATTGCTGCTAAAGTTTGAATTGAAAGTGACTTTGCAGAATTTAAATCATGAAGGTACAAAGTTGGATTAAGTACAAACTAAGTGAATTTTCTTAAATTCAGTTATTCAATTATTTAACATAAACCAAGCAATGCCTAAACAATGTGGCTTCAACAGTCACAACACTTTCTTGAGGTGTGCCAGGAACCAAATTTCAGCAAGACATTAATCACTGATTCTACCCATCCATACACACATATTAGTTTAAGCTGGTATAGAGAAAAGATTACAAGTCACATTCTTTGGGGTACATATACATGGCCTGGATTCAATCTCTGACCCAAAATTTAGTTTTAGCATGAAAGATTGGAAATCAGTCTCTTTGTTTTGTTTCTTACATATTCTCCAATGTTTTCAGTCCATAAAAATCACTGTTTAGTCTTTAAAAATTATTGTTGATATTTATAATGATATTCTTTTCATCACTAAAACATATCGTCAAGTGTGGAATATGCACTTTCACCAAGATAATCAATAACAATATTTTTCAATTTAAATGAAAAGACAAAAGAAACCCAATATTTTTTTTTCTCTAAACTGGCCCTTTTGTAAATCAAGCTTGGTTGTTCTAAGCTGAACTCTTCCACAATTCTGATTTCTAACTTACTAACTTATTTTCTAGGAGTTATAGCCAATGCCATTAATACTCATTTCCCACGTGAGGTCTTTTGAGATGTTTCATATTCCAAAAAGTTCACACATGAAGGGGCAACCTTTAAAGATGGACTTGCAAACTTACATCTCGAAGAGGACACAGGCAAACAATACAACCCCAAACTGGGATGATGAAAACAGTGCAACTACAGATATAAATGACAGGCAACACCTAGGTTCATGGTAGAGATACAATAAGGAGCAGTGAGGACAGTGGAACACTGGACCCTACTTGCTAATAGTCCCAGTCATCCTGATATATGATCCAAATCAGGATTTTATGTAAAATTTAAAACATTTTAAATATTGCAATTAATTCAAACATCAAAATACAAAGAATTATTAAAAACAAATACATTGAGCTAGACAAAAATATTTTAGAACCAAATTTAATATGCCAACAGACAGATGCCTGCACTAGACATTAATGCTTCCTCATTATCTGTTCTATGGGCATAGAAGATACAATTTTTTAAATACTACTATTATATGTGTCCTAAAATTCTAAAATTTTAACTTGTATCAGAGTCACCTGGGTAGGACTATTAGTTAAAATGCAAGATAACCAGTTAAATTTGAATTTTTGAGAAATAGTGTATTCTTTTTGGTATAAGTGTATTCCAAATATTGCATAGCACTTACTAAAAATTCATTCATTTTTTTATCTGCACTTCAATTTAACTGTGTAGACTACGTTTATTTGCTAAAACTGGCAATTCTATTTCTGGAGGTCTTGTTAAAACACAATGCTAGCCCTACTCTACAAATTTTTGATTCAATAGATCTTGGGTAGGCCCTAAAAATTTATGTTTCAACAGATTTCCTAGGGATATTAGTACTGCAGTTCCACAAACATACTTTGAGACTACTGCCCTAAAATAAATTAATATTGGGTTAAAACTTTTTTAAAATCACTTTAGATTATATCTTCTTTTTGAATTAAATGTTTACTTAGTCTTTCAAATGTAGAGATTCTCTGACTTTCTTAATGACTCAAGGGCAGTTCTAAATCTGTATTCAGGATTACATCTTACTTAGACTCAAAAGGATCACCTACTTTCTCATGCTTACAGTGTTAACTGCCCAGTTATATACATTTGATTCTTCAGGCACTTTAATGCTTAACTATGAAGTTATAGTAGTTGACTAGAAAAGAGAATGAGTTTCTTGAGATAGTTGGGCATGACATCTGCTTTCCCTGAACCATCATCTTTTTCTTCTTCTAAAATGAAAATGAGAAATGCTAGCTGTGTTTAAAGAGGTGGTAATATCCTTACAATGAACCATGATGATATTAATTTGACTAATTATATTAATTAAACAAAAATCAAGAACTTGTCAGAAACTTATCAAAATGCCATCATTAAAATTTCTATGTATGTACATGTTTTGTCATAAACTGCCTTGATTCTGATAACCTCACACCTCTTCTAACCAGGTGTTTTTGCTGGTGTTCACTTTGCTGAGGCCATTTTTAGTTCTTGGAAGATTGGAAGGAGCAATTTTAGACAATTGTGCCTGTATTGTCATCACTATTGCAGTCATGTTGCTTGTTGCTCATTGTCACCGACTCATTGTCTCTGACTCGTTGCCTCCACTCTCGCCTACCTATATCCTGGCCTCTAAGGTGGATCTGTACTATATTCTGTCCTCTTTTTGTCCTGATCTTTTGGGATCTGAATCTTTGCCCCTGTTTCCAGATCCTTATGATCATCCCCCTGTTTTTTCACCTGTGCCAGTCCCTGAAGCTGGAGTCCTATTGTCTGGACTCCGTCTGGATCTCAGGCTTTCATTACATGGCACAGAACCAGAGTACTGTCACTGAATCTGCAGCCTCACTACCTGTTGCCAAACCCTCTACTCCACCTTAGCTCGTGTGCAGAACCTCTGGACAGTACAGGCTGCTCAACTGCTTTGTTATGCTATGTCAAAGTGCATGCTCCCCTCCTACCAAGTACAGGCCATGTGCAACAAGAACCACCTTTCTTTCTGGGTAGCTGCTTAGTGACTACCACTGTATGCTCATGATACCACTCTCTGCTGCCTTGCTTTTGTCTTATTCCCCAATAGCAGAAGGATGTACTACATGATGTGGATTTTCCACGTAAAGCATATTACTGAGCCCTTAATGAGATAACATGTTTAGAAGTATGAGAGTAAATTGTTTCTTTTCACTATACATAGTGTTTAAAATAAAGAATTAGATAATCATAATATAATATAAAAATTTTGTTAGAGGGCTGTTAATTAAATTCAATTAATCTGTGTGGTGGGGCTATAGGAAGAGGATTTTTAAATAGTTTAGCCTTAAAGAGTATCTATCTTTGTATAATTTTTAAGAAAGGTAACTCAGAAGCAAAAATATTCAAAATTTTACTAGGCCTGCATAAATAATGTCTGCACTTACAATAAAGATGCTGGCAGATAGCTGGAACAAATAAGTCAGCCTCTGAAAATACTTGTGCCTTACATGTCAGGCACATAGAAAACTCTGGAGAAAGCATATTGTAATGACTCACTCATTCAGACATTCACTGACTTCACTCAATTTTAATAATCATTTTAGCCCAAACAAAAAAGTTATTCTATCTAAAGAAGAGTAAGGAGCCCCAGAAAGTGTTCTAAGGGCTCAGGATAACTTCATGTTGACAATTTGAAACAATACACATATAGTTTCTTGCCACATCTGAACCTCAGTGTATCTTAAATTACTTTATTTATTGCCAATCATTTCTACATATCAGCATGGTAGATTTTTTTATGACATTTTTATAATTTCCTCCCAAATAAACTATTAGCTCTTGGACATGAAAGCCAGGCATTTTTTTTTTTCTTGTGCCCTCCTCATCTAGCAAAATACTTGAAAATTTGATGGATACTCTATAAATGATGCATGACTGATTTAATCCTAATTCCAATACCTACATTTTTTGTTCTTCCTTGTTTGTGACCAAGAGTCTTGTCAGTTGGATGGACAATTGTACTCCTGTGTTATGTGTGATGTGCCAGAGTCCCTGCTAAATGTCCTCATTCCTCTGGTCTCATATTCCTGACTTACTTTCTTCTATCTTCTCAGAAACTAGAATAGAGATTTGGAATTCTAAGCCCTCAAATCACTGTGAAACATTTACTGCAATACTTTATATACTACTGCATCCCTTTATTTACATGAGAATATACTGGTACATCCCTTTATTTACATGAATGTATTCACACAAGAATGTCATTGAGACACTGGCATCAGCTGAATCCCCACTATGTTCCAGTCACTCTTAGGTACTGTATTAGTTTCCTAAGACTGCCATAACAAAACACTATAGAGTGGGAGGCTTAAACAACTCAAATATATTGTCTTACAATTCTGGAGCCTAGAATTCCAAGATCAAGGTGTTATATGGTTAATTCCTTCTGAGAGGTGTACGAAAAAATCTGTATCATGCTTATCTCCTAGCTTCTGATAATTTTCTGGTAATCTTTAGTGTTTCTTGGCTTGTAGAAGTTGAAGGTACTTTCTGCTTTCATCTGCCTTTTTATAATGACATCAGTCAGATTAGTGGTCTACCCCACTCTGGTATAGCCTTATCTTAATTTAACTAATTACATCTACAGCAACCCTATTACCAAATAAGATCACATTCTGAGATACTGGGTGTTAGGACTCCAATACAATTTTTTTTTTCTGAGGCAACACAATTCAAACTTTAACAGATACTGTATATACTTTTACCTTATTTGATTGTCACAATAACCCTATGAGGTAAGTATATTTAACTTCATTAGATAAACATTATCTCGGTTCTATCTAGATAATATTTTTGAATGACACTGTCATGTTCATATTTGGAAAGTGTATTTCCTCTAATTCACAGAACATCTTAAATTAGTTTCCTCAATAGAATTATTCTCTAACTAGAAACCCCAACTGTGAACTCTTGTGGTTATATTTTTATTTGTTATTATATTTATTATTATTTATTTATTTATTTATTTATTTATTTATATGTGGCTACACAATTACTTTGTGGGTGTTTCTGTGGGCAATTAGGTGACAATATATCTGAAATACAATAATTCTTTCCTGGGAAATAATGCCAGCTGGCTTCTGCTCTTACTTCGAATTTACTTTCTCTTGTTTTAAGGCCTATTTTATTTTTTGTAAAGCTACTTTCAAACTGTTCAGGTATTTCACAAGTAATAAAATTGTTTATCTTATAATTGAATAAAAGGAGTATCACTAGGTTTATATTTTAATGTACGTGTGTTATTGATTTTGAATATCTCTTTTCACAAAGTCAGATTTAATAGTGAATTTGTTCAAGTAGTGTTTGCTGGAAAGCATAGAAAACACTATATCGTAGCTATGTTGCTTTTTTATGACTGAACTCTGTAATCTTTTGTAAACAGATCCTGTTTCAATTTTACTTTGCTTCTTTATTTAATATTAAAAATATATAAAAACCAATATACTGTAAGCAAAGACCTAGTGAGGCAGTTTTATTACAGAGCAAGAGATTTTATCTCTAGCTCAGGTTAATAACTAGTATGGAGACAAGACACCTTTGGAAAAGGGCATTATATATCAAGAAATATTCTTCATGGACTAGTCTAGAAGATCTGCTCACACATAGAGGAATAATTGAAATTCCCTCTAATTCATGAGAAGATTACTAGCATAGCATATTCACATGTTATTAAGTCAGTCACACATGGAACCCTGAAGAGTTTCATCATTATAAATTTGTGTAACAGAAATTAAGTATAGAAACATAACATGGAAAAACAAATTTATGTGGGTAAGAAAGAAATTATCTATGGACAAAAAATAGGAAAAAAACTGCAAACAAATAGACTTTTATAATAGAAGGTGATCATTCCAATAGAGAGCGATAATAGGACTTCGTAGGAGAGTTGTTTCAGCTTCCAGTAGCAAAACAGCATGTGGAAATAAGAGGGATAGAGATGAGGACTGAGACACCACCTGACTTACTGTGGGTAGGAAATAATAGTTAAAGCCAAAATCATACTATATCCCATTTGTAATGTAGAATATATGTTGTATTTAAAATAACTATTAGTTAACCATGTCATTTTTTCCCCAGAATGTGTTATTAGCTTTCTTTAGCTACACTTTTTGTTATTTTCTCACAAATAGTCTAAGTCCAAATGAGAAGTGCTCCTTTATTGTTAAAAGAGAGGAATGCCAACCAGGTTGTAATTAATTCTCCTAATATTTCCTGGGTAAGCGTGGCCTTCTCCGATTACTTCTTAAAGAATTATTTCCAAATTAAATTATTTTCAGATTTAAATAATATCATCATTATTCTTATTTTCTCATATTTATTTCTTCTATAAACTTATACCTGGATTTCTACCATAGCCTTTTAGCTGGGCTCCTGGTTTCTTGTGTCTTTCTCCATCTGTTTTATACAGTATGACATGTGTTGCCTGAGTGGAGAAACAAGGAAATTACTGTAAGCATAGATGTGAAATAAAGTAGCCCTAAAGCCTAAGTAGCAAACACATATTTGGACATCATGGAAAATTTGAACAATGTCCTTTGTCTTTCATAATCCAAGAACAATGAGGTTCTAACTACAATTTGCTTTGCCGCCAGAAGCTGGGACCTGCATAGCTCCCGGTTCGCCACTGACACCCCCTGACTCGCATGTCTTCATTTATTGACCCACCCACTTAGTTAACTGATACTTGTTGGGAACCTCCTGTACACCATGGTGACTAGTAGATATGGAACCCCTTCCTTGTAATTGTTTATTATATTCACTTTCTTCTTTTGAACTAATTTGGGTAGATTTTCCTGAGTAGAACCCAACTGATAAAAGGGCCTTACATGCCACATTATGATAAATAAGAACTATTCTAGAAGCAACAGTGAAAAAAATATTTTAAGCAGGATGTGTTATTTAGTTACATGTTTAATCCTGCTGGCTGATATAAATGGTCATTAGCAATTTGGGGACAATACAGCCACAAAGTAAAAAAGTCCTGCTCTCAAAATCACTGTGTGGAGAGCTTCCCATGGGCTAGAAATGCTCACTTTGGATCATTGTAGAAATGTGTTGTACATTTTTATTGTTTGAAATACATATATTTAGTTCTATTTTTTATATAAAACTGTAAGCCACCTCAACTAATACACAGCATTATCCATAATTTTTTTTTAAAATTCTGTTTCATTCTGACTAGTTTTACCCTGTGTATCTTGCATCTAACACTTCTCAAGGGAAAGGATCCAATTGGCTTTGTAGATTATCATCTGATCAAATATTCCACTCTGGTCTAGATTTTCCTGCCAATCACTTGGTCCCTCTTATGGTCACCTATAGGTGACTGCCTTAAGGTTAGTCACAGATTTTTGGAATTAATTCTGGCAATGATAATAGGGTCAAATGGCATTACACATAAAATGTGTGTGTAAGGTACTCTTTCTGATTATTTTGCTCAGAAAAATAATGACCATTTGCCCCATTTTGGGGGGCAATAAAGTTCCAACTTATGACCCTTATTCCAGTATAATCATTAAAAATGCTATTATTACTCTCAAAGTGTTTCAATTTGGTATATAAATAATATGATCTCCCTACTCAAAAGAGGCTTACCTTTTCACAGATGTTTTCCAGGGCTAAATAGATTACTGTATGTCAGCTTTGGTATGTGCAGCAATGATGTTCAAATACCAGTATTTTTTTAAACTTGGCTCCCACATTTATCCACCCTTGTTTTTCACATTGTCTAATAGATTCCCTCCTTGTCTTCTAGTCAGTCAGCTTACTCTCTTCTTTGGACATTGGGTGTTTGCCTATCTATCATCTATTTTTTTTAATTATACAAATGGTTCTCCCAGCTTCCTTGGGCAACCACTTATCAGTGTGCTTGGTCAGAAAGTAAAGCCTCTATTTTCAGTTCCAGAGTTGAGAATGTGATCCAGGTCAGAGCCTTATATTTCTCTGGCCAATCAGCTCTGGTGAAGGTTGGACCCATGTTCTAAGCAATGTCAGTTATAAATACCTATTAGACTTGTAGTAGAATAGAAGAGAGGGAGTTGTTTCTTATGAGAGAGAGTATGAAAGAGAAAGAGAGAGATTAATTCCGGACAATCATATGTAAATGTGAATCAAGGTCATCCTGATTCTAGACTACCAATCAAGCTTTTCAATATTGAGCTAATAAATTTATTTATTTGAAATTTAGGAGTCTTAATATGTGTCTTTAACTTGCTCCTTTGTGCCACCACTCATGCTATTTCCACAAGTTGAAATGTTCCATTTCATTCTTTCACCAGTCCAGCTTCATTACTTTGGAATTAGGCAAAAGCATTCATCTATCTATCGTCCCATTATAATCTCTCATTGACTCTGAAACCATCAGCTTTTATATATAGGTTCAAGCAGCAAAACAACAAATGCTTGTTATTCCATAGTAACCAGTAGCACTGCTATTGAGAGAGATTAATAACATTCCATACACATATCATCCTTTCTAGTGAATTGCAGCAACTGACCTAATCAGTATACTACTGGTGTGTATCAAAACTCATTCATTTGAACTTGACAGAAACTCAACTTGCACCATGTTGAGGAAGAATCCATTGATTTGTATAACTGGGAAATGCTGATAGAGATTTCAGTGAGGGCTGAAATCAGGGTTTCAAACAAGAGCTTGTTCTTTTCCCATCTCTCAACCATTTCCCCATCCTTATCATTGCTTAATGCCGCAAATAGATTCTTCATGTAGTAAGGAATATGGCTGTGACCATCTTTTCAGTTTAGCAACCCTAGTCATTAAGTGCAATATTTGAAGCTGTCATATAAAGTCCAGGGGAGAATTATAATTGACCAACTTTGAGCTTCATGAAACAGTCATTGAGGCAGAGGGTATGGAGTTTTCTCATTGGCAGGGCCTCTGCTAGCCCATATGGCTCCATAGCCTCTGTACAAATGAGCAAATGATTTCCACACTAGGTAGAGGCAGCCCTGCAGGTGAACAGCTTGGCAAGCAGATGGAGCCTTTATGAGAATTAGAAAAAGGTGACCTTTCTCCGGGCATATACACCCCATGCCAAAGTACACAGCTTGGGGAGAGAAGCATGGCTAGATTTCAGGCTTCGCTCATCCCTTGGCCAGACATCCTTAGGCACTACAGGCTGTAGAAGGTGGCCTCACTCACTGGCCATTGTGGATCATATGATCACCTTTTGTTAGAGCCCAGTGATGAGGGTGAGGGTGAGACGAAGATAGGAAAAGTCGCTATGATGGTAGGACTCAGATCCAGACATATATAGAGATGGAATGGCTCCTCAAAGGGAAGATATTACTAAGAAAAATATGCTCACTTCTTGATTTTAAAAATGAACATAAACACAACAGAAAATTATCATTCTAAAATAGCTCCATGTTGGTTTCTTCAGAATACAGGTATATTACACTTTCTTTTTCAATTAAAATTGCAACTTTCTACCATACTTTGATTGTTTAACATATGTTTTTATCTTATCTTGGATCATGTTCTTCTTTCATGATTACACAACCTCTGAAATATAAAACATAAGCTTAATAAATATTAAATAAATTATATATTAATTCTATAAGTTAAAATCCTTTCAAGATTCATCGCATGGTCATAAGAATATGTGAACTTTATTGCAAAACAATAGATCTGAGAGAGGCAACAATTCTTTTGCTGTTTAGAAAAAAAACAAATAAAATAAAGATGGAAATAAAAAGTGTGGCAACATAAACAAAATTTTATATTCTCAATGTGTTGCCTGTTAAAAAAGATGCTTTAGTTGCATGTCTATAAAGATGATTTACCTAGTTCACACCTAATTATGTCATATTGTGCTATCTATTGTTGAATGATAATGCAGTATGAGGGCTTTAAATTTAGAGTTAGGAGTGGTGTAGAAGGAGCTGTTTAAGTATCTGTGCCACAGAAAACAAGACAGCAAAAAGTCACTGGGGAACTCTTTGAAGGACATTAATGAAATGAAGGGCAAAACTCTGAAAGTGGCAAAGGGTAGAAGACCATTTGCCTAAAATATTACTCAGAGCGAAGACTAGACGTAATGCTAAGATAAAGATGGAGTGAGTAGCTGTACTTTTCCAGTTACCTGCCTTCCATAGTGAGAAGTATGGTGTGGGGACAACAAACAAACAAACAAACAAACAACAACAACAACAACAACAAAATATATATATAGAATGGTGCCATTACTCAATGTTAACATATGGGATTTTCATTCTAACATTTATTCTTTAAGTAAAGAAAAAGTTAAATATTTTACTAGGTATATTTTATGATCTATTAAGAATTCTTAGAGCCTGTACTCTTAGTTCTTTTCTTCCTTAGTTAAATATAATTTCATTCAGTTATAGCTTAACATTTGAAAGGTAGTTTTATAAATTCTTTTTGAATGCATGGAATATCTGTGTGGGCCATGTTAAAATAATAACCATGTTTATTGTGATGCTCTTTTATTTGTTTCTCTCCTAACTATATTTCTAAAATAAGACCAAGTAACTTATTTTAGTTTATGTTTTAAATTTATCTCCCCTAACGTAGGCATTTTATAAAAACCTTGATAGCATTTTGTTGGACACTATATTAAAATAATAAATAGAATTTTAACATTTTATATTGATTGTAAAGTAAGGAAATCCTAACTCTAACTAGATTAGACAAAAAAATGAATATATCAGTATACAATATAAGAAAAAATTGAAGATCTCATGTGTGAGAAGGTCAAGAGTGGCAGTTAGACAATGGAAATAATTAGAACAGAAATTCAGATGCCTCCACAACTGTTACTGAGATCCAGTAATTTCTAGAGTAAGAAATATCAATTATTACAGCTTCTGAATTTATATGGGAAACATAGTTTAACTGATTTTTCTCAAACTTGATGTAAATTACCGGTGGAAAATTCTGGTTATCTTGACATGGGTCAGAGATACAAGTCAAAGGAACTAAAGAACAGAATCAGAGAAGGTCATGGTTGCATTAGATTGAAAATTATAATTATTATTTAATCATAAATTCAATATATACATAAATATAAATAGAAAATAAAAATTAACAGGTTAATTTAAAATAAAGAATACAAATATAAAAAATTATAATAATCAGAGATTGGAGTAAACAGCAGAATGAAAGACATCCCCAGATCCCTCTCCTTGAAGCAACAATAGCTAAACATCTAAAACAACAAAAAACACCTGAACTGTACACCAGCATGTCAGAGCGTGGTACCTGTGCATAAGAGCTACCATAGGTCAGAACCCTCAGTGTTGGGCGGTGGACTGGGAGAAATAAAAAAATTGCCTCTCTCAGCCACTAAGCCACACTGAATACACTCGATCTCATCTGATCTCGGAAGCTAAACAGGGTCAGGCCTGATTAATACTTAGATGGGAGACCACCCAGGAATACTGGGTGCTGTAGGCACTTTTTTTTTTTTTTGATAAAATAACTTAATAGACCTTCTGGAGATAAAGAACACACTGCAAGAGTTGAAAAATGAAATAACAAGGTTGGGAAATGGAGTCAATCAAATGGAGAAAGGATCAGTAATATCAAAGATAGAAATATAGAAATAAATCAAAAAAAAAGAAGAGAAAAATCAAAGAATAAAAAATAATGAAAGAGAAATACAAGTACTAGCTGGTACCATCAGGACAGGAAATATAAAAATAATGGGCATTATCGAAGGTGAGGAAAAGGAACAGGGACTAGAAAGCATTTTCAGACACATAGTTGATGAAAATTTCCCAAATTTAAGGAATGAGCTGGAGCTTGGAATTCAAGAAGTCAACAGAACACCCAATTATCTCAACCCAAAAAGGCCTTCACCAAGACACATTGTATTACAACTATAAAAAATCAATGACAATGATAGAATTCTCAGGGCAGCCAAGGAAACAAAGATAGTAACCTATAAAGGAAAACCCATTATATTATCATTGGACTTCTCAGTGCAAACCTTATAAGCCAGAAAGGAGTGTAATCAAATATTCAAACCATTAAATAAAAGGAACTACCAGCCAAGCTCTCCTTAATATATAAGGGAAAATAAAGACCTTTCTAGAGATACAAAAAATGAGGGAATACTTATGAGACCTGCACTAGAAGAAATACTGAAAGGGGTCAGCTCACCTAAAACAAAATGACAAAAACAAACAAACAAACAAACAAACAAACAAACAAAAACCACAATTAGAAGTAAGGTGACTAGCAGGCTGATAAAAGCAGAAGAAAAGGGCATTATAAACTTAAAATAAAAAAAGATTTGCTATAGCAAGATAGTAATGAATGTTCAACATACATAGGGACAAATTCAGATAACAATGACTGAAAATAGGAGGATTCAAAGATCTAAATTCACAAAGATGGATGAATATAAGGCACATGAAGAAGAAAATGGATGACTGTATATATAAAACTATCCTTTACGTATTCGTAATGGTAACCACACTACAAAGATTCAGAACTAAATATATATAACATAAAAAAAAGAACCAGAAAGAAAATCCACAAAAGCCAGCCAAAAGAAAGGAAACAGGAACACAAGGACAAGGAAGCAATGGAAACACCGAGCTACCAGAAAGCAAAGGATAAAATGGTTATAAGAAGACCTCAGATTTCAATAATCACTCTAAATGTTAATGGACTGAACTCACCAATAAAAAGGCACAGAACTGCAGAATGGATCAAAAAATAAAACCCAACCATATGCTGCCTCCAGGAGACACAACTCAGTTCCAAAGACAAATACGGACTCAAAATGAAAGGGTGGAAAATAATATTTCAAGCAAATGGCATTCAGAGAAAAGCGGGAGTAGTGGTAATAATATTGGACAAGATGGACTTCAAAATAAAAAAGATAAAGATACTGATCACAAGGTAAAGAGACAACCATCTGAATGGGAAAATATATTTGTAAGCAACACCTCCAATAAGGGCCTAGTATCCAATATATACAAAGAACTCATACAACTCAATAACAACAAAAAAACAAATGATCCAATCAAAATATGGGCAGAGGACCTGAACAGAGACTTCTCCCTAGAGGACCTACAAATGGCCAACAAATATATGAAAAAGATGTTCAACATCGCTAGCAATTAGGGAAATGCAAATTGAAACCACAATGGGATACCACCTCACACCTGTTAGAATGGCTATAGTCATAAGGACAAGTAATAACAACTGTTGGAGAGGATGTAGAGAAAAAGGAACTCTCATACACTGTTGGGTGGGACTGCAAATTGGCATAGTCACTATAAAAAACAGTATGGAGGTTCCTCAAAAAAAACTAAGAACGGATCTACCATATGATCCAGCAATCCCTCTACTGGGTATTTACCCCAAAGACTTGAAAACTCATATCCAAAAAGATATTTGCACATCAATGTTCTTAGCAGCATTATTCACAGTAGCCAGGACATAGAAGCAACCAAAGTATCTTACGATAGATGGTTGGCTAAAGAAGCTGTGGTACATATATACAGTGGAATATTACTCAATCAGAAGAAGAGATGTCATTTGCAACAACATGGATGGACCTTGAAATAATCATACTAAGTAAAATAAGCCAGAGGAAAGATTAAAAGTCAGATGATATCACTTATGTGTGAGATATAAACCTAAAAGAAACAAATGAACAGAACAAACAAACAGAGACTCATGGACATGGACAATGGACTAGTGGTTACCAGAAAGAATGGGAGAGGGAAAAATAAGAAAAATAAAAAAATAAAATGTTAAAAATTACAATAAAAAAGTATTAAATAAGGTTTTGACTTTTTTTTTGTAAGTCATTACGTCAAAATAATCATCTTATGTAAGAAAATAATCATTTTCCTCATCTTGTTTTTATAACAACTCTAATCTGTCATTTTTAGCTTGGATGAATTTTGATAAAAAATAATAAACACTGGTCTGTTGGGAATTATGCATAGAACATTTTTTCCCATTAGGTTTCTAGAAAATACATTTTGATTAGACTAGAAATTGATGATACCATAATCAGAGGAACACAATATATTAAAAAATTGCACACTATTCACATTGATGGTTCTGCCATTATTTCTTAAGAAATCTGTTTTCCAATGGCAGACTCTCTTTGAAAGATAGTTTTGGTAAACTACTGACATGAGTGTGTTTCTATTCACCGTCTCCTTCCTTTGCTTCTCTGTGCTTTGATACAGACAGTTTCATAATAGTCAGCTCATCTCAGACTTGATATACAGCTCAAAAATACACTGTTAAGAAAAATGGATTGTTTTAAGGCCACAGAAGGAGCACAATATTACATAAGACTATTTTATTAGTTCAGTGAGAAATCCCGGCTCAGAAAGCACCGATTCAATATAACTTGAATGCAACTTAACGTTTCATATCATTTTATTTTTTTTTAGATAAATTCATATAACTTTGGAAGCAAGTTCTACATCTAAATTGAGAAAACATTTGTTAGCCAAACAGAAGGCAACAAAAAAGTAGTACTCTTAAAGTTAATATTTATTATATATTGAAAATATTTAAAATAATTCTTTCATTTTATGATATGGTGGTAGGCCTTTTGAGATTATTATACTAAGAACTTAATTATACATATATTTAAATGTATTTTCAATATGTTAATAGCAGTTTGAAAAAATAATGCTTTAAGTTCATAGAGTTTCCTGAAATTGTCTTTTAAATATACTAAAATTATGGGTTCAGAGGTCTAAATTAATTATCGTTAAAAATTTTCTTAAAAATGTGAGTCTTGCATTCTCAGTGACTCCTTCATTCCTCTGGCTCTCATTACTGAATTATGATGGATTTGAGCCACCATTACTCACACATGAAACAGGAAACATTTAGATTAGATTTTACTTTTTTTTAAAGGAGAGAAATGGTTTTTTAGTTGTTCGCACACAGTGGAAACAACTGCTGCTGTATTTGTCATGTTCAACCATGGTGCCTCTGCCAATATGACATCTAAAATTTGTTGTAGCATTTATATCAAATATAGTTTCCCTGTCTCACCCTTCTTCCTTTAAAATCACACATTTTAAGCTCTTATCTATCCCTTGGCATAATGTTAAGTCAAGTCTTTCCAGGCAATGGTCTTCCTACTGGGAGTTATTTCAATTCCAAGACTAAGAATTTCAGAAATGTGATTAAACAGACATTTTGTTCTGGTTAAGTCTCCTTTGTGATGTGTTCTGGGTCTGAATTCCAGTCTATTATAACAATTATACAACAAGTTATATTTGAGAATACAATTTATATAAAAGTATGGAAATATGATTTCCTCCTTTAAAGAAATGTGGTAGCTAATTTTTTTTTTTGTTAAGAGATTAAATTTCATCTACGATACGGTATGTGTTCTAAGACTCTTACAAGAACTGAGGGGAGAAGACTTTAATGGCCCCAGAGGCCAACATGATATTAAGCTTATAGTATTTTTTCTCCAATTGTCCATCTCAGAAAATAACAGTGAATCCTTTGGATCTAAAAAACAATGGAAAATTCTTTACTCATTTTCTTGAGGAGAACCCCAAATTTGTCTTCCATGGTAAAGTCTCAGAAAGCAACCCTTCTGTGAGAGACAACTTCTGGTTCATAGCACAGTAAGTACAGCATGTATTTGAAATTAGCAACTTATGGTTACCTTAAGAAAAACAGGGTAAATTAGTTGACTTATAATTTCCCACTTTCTAACTACCTGGCATACACTAATCGTATAAAAGGCTGAAAGGTTTCATTCATTCATCAAATTTTGATGTTAGCAGTAACTACTTTTTTCTTAGATATGTGAATCAGTAGCTCTACTTAATTCAGTTAATATTTCTCTCTCCTGACAAAATACTACCAGTCTCAGGTCAGTCCCCCATCAAATTCAAAATATTGCTTTATTGTCCTAGAATGTTTTTTTTTTTTCTTTTACAGTCACAGGATAACAAAATGACTAAACTGGTAAAGACCTATGAATCCAAATCTCTTGTAAATGAGTTAAGTTAGGTTTAGAGGGAGTGCATCATTAGATACTAGAAATACATTGATTTTCTTGAATTTATTTTTTCAATTATGATGGCATAAGAATATAATTTTCCAGCATTGATTTAACACCAGTACAGTGAATATTTTTGTAAAACATATGTCTGTCATCTATCCATTGATTTTAATTCTCTATAATACCAAAAAACACTCTACTTAAATTTTTCTAGAAATAAGGACACTTGGCTACTGATCTTATTTTAAATGAGTAATAAACAGTGTAATGACACATGTATTCTTTTTCCACCTCTGGTAGTGGCTCATTTTGTGACATTGGGAAAGCTTTCTTACTTTTCTGTACCTCAGATTTACTGAAACATGCCATCAACTAACTGTCATAATGTTTAATATTTATTGGATGTTAAATGTGTGTCATGCATTTTTTTAGATGCATTACATACTCTATTATAGTCAAGACAGCATTGCAAATACCAGTCCTAATCTTCATCTTACAGATAAAGAAGCCGAAGGTCAGGGAAAGTAAATGACTTGTTAAGGTCAAACAATAAATAAGGGTCAGGCTCAATTTGAACTCATGCCTCTCTGCTCCTAAATCCCGTTTTTTCATTTATTAAACTGCCTCCCAATTTAGACTGAGCCTAGGCAACCATGATGATGATGAGTCATCATTGTAGAGTAGCAACATTATGTTTTGTGCTTTATTATTTCCATTCATTGCTATGTAAGAATAATAGTAAATATAATTTACTTGCTGTATGTCCAAATGCTTTAAGTGTCATTTAGAACTTGGGTTAATGACAAAAGAGAAAGAAAAATAGAATTATAAAATAGTTTCTCTTTCAGCAAGCTTTATTTTACTGGATTAAAAATAAGAAATTGTGATCTGTGTCCAATAAAGATTACATTAAGGCATTGTGGCACATAAAACATATATTGGATGTGGATTCACAGTCCAAGTCCTCTTCTTGGCTCCTTCTCAGTCACCAGCAGAGTCATCTTCAAGGCGTCACTCAAGTCTCCTTAAGGTGATGCTTACCCAGCCCACTGCACAGAGTAATTATGAGGACCCAGTATTAGTGATATATGTAAAAGTATAACCTAACAAAAAGTGAATGTGGGTAATAAACAATTCAGAGTTTAAACTCTTAGTAACTCTTAGGAATATTGTTGATGGACATTAGTGTTATACCTCAAGGATTATGTAAACTGATGAATTATTTACATTTACATGCTATGAATGAGGATAATTTTTCTTTTCACGTAGCACATTAACTACTTAGAAGTTCTTTCTTGCCATGAAACAGCTTTGTTCTTAGCAGAAAACACTGTTAATAAAAGTCTTTCTCATTCTCATGATGACACAGGGTCAAGTATATAGAATCTTGAATTTTGATCCAAGAGATACTGTACAGAACTGCAATACCTTGCAAATAAAGGGACTAGTCATTTCCTGGGTTGTATCCTGTGTAATAATGGACAAGCGTTTGTAGCCAGCATTTTTTTAAAGAACATGCTGAAGAAGAGAAAAATCTTCTTAAATTCTAGCACTGCATAGAGCAGTTATTGAAGATGAAGGGACTAAAGAATCCCAGAGGTTGATATTAAAAGTTGTGATGTTGCACTAAATACACAAAAGAGTTATTTTGGACAACATACTATTTAACAATGAAAGATGAGGATATAAATGTAACAAGAAAAGAGATATATTCAGAGATTTCAGGCTAAAATGTCCTGCTAATTCAAGAAAGGAGAAACAGAAAATCAATATAAGTGACAAATTAAATACTATTTATTTGTAGTTTGTTGAATACATATTTATGTTTGAGCTAATGATTGTCTAGTAACAGTGTGTAATTTAGTCCACAATGTGGCTTTAGTTATAACTGACTATGAGATTCTGGACTGAAATAAAATACAAAATCATTATAATAGTGGTGTATATTGAGCATGACCCAATAAATTTTAGTTGAGTCTGGTGCTCATATCAATAACTAGTAAGTCTTCCATTATGAAATGTTAATTTAATTACTTATTCTATGTCTCATGTTAAGAAAGTTCTTTGAAAATTGTTAATATTGATCACATACAATTATAAAGCACTCAAGTTATTCTCATTTAATCCTTACAACTTCTTTTATGTAGGGAGGGGGTTTCAATTATTCAAGCCATTTGCTGAGACTTCGTATAATTCTGTCACTCACCCGAGCACATCTGACTAACACTAAGCACACAGGGAATTTGAAACAAGCATTTTGACTTCTGAATATGCACTATTGATGCTACATGGTTGGATTTCTTACTATTCCTCATCTCGCACATGGAAAAGAATAAGAGCAGATTTTCAGATGCACATAGAGTTCTGGGCAGAATGCCAGGGGTTTATTTAGTTTGAAGTGCCATTTCTCCTATCTAGACAGCTTCTTTCTCTTTCTGCAAAGCTATTGATGAGAGAGACCATTGTCTTTGGTTTTATAGCTGCTGAACACTGAAGAAGATATTCTGATATAGTCTTGTGCTTTATCAGTGAAAATGATTGCAGCCTCAGCAGTCAAGTACATGAACACTGTTTATGAGTTCTGCCAACTATCAAGCCAAGTAGTACTTTTTCAGTCTTTTTAGGATTTCTATAAGACTAGGCCAGAAAATGCACAATTTGACTGGTATCAACAGAAACTGAGAAAGAGAGAAAGAGAGAGAGGGATAGAGAGAGAGAGAGAGATAGTATGCATGTGCTTGCCTGTGCCTGTATCTGTATGTTCATATATTACTTCCATAATTATATACCTTTTTCGAAATTTAAAATATATTAAAATTTGTGGTGTCAGGCCACACTTTTCATTAACTTTGCATCTTCCTAGTGCTGCTCAAGTCCTAAAGCAAAGACTGCCAAGAGAAAATGTAAAGTTTTGTAATTTAGACATATTAATTATTTCCCTTAGAAGCATGTTGGTTTGTCCAGGGAACATAAAAACCTAGCTGGCTAACTTTTAAAATATTGATACTCTTTAGGAAGGAAGTAAATTTCTTAAGAGCATTTATTCATCAAAAAATATTGTTAAAAGCCAAGGCCTCATGCTCATATCTTATATGTTTTCCATTCTCACCGTTTGTAAGGCATCTGCCATTTATTCTCAGTACAATAGTCCTCTGCTATCCTTGGGAGATTATGTTCCAGGACCCCCAGTGGATGCCTGAAAGCGCAGATAGTACCAAACCCTATAGATAGTATCTTTTTTTCCTATACAAATATACGTATGATAAAGTTAAATTTATAAATTAGTCACAGTGAAGATTAAGAACAATAACTACTAATAAAATAGAACAATTTTAACAATATACTATAAAAAAAGTAATGTGAACCAATCTGGTATCTGAGATGATAACCAAGTAAATAAGAGTAGGTGGAGTCTGCAGCACAGATACAGAAGATAAAAGACAATTCACATCCAGGATGGAACAGGACAGTGTGAGATTTCATCATGCTACTTGGAATGATGCATGATCTAAAACTTATGAATTATTTTTTTCCAGGGTTTTCTATTTAATATTTTCGAACTTGGTTGACTGTAAGTAACTGAAACTGTGGAAAGCAGAACTGGATAAGGGGGAACTATGGTTATTTTCTGATATTATCTTTCCAGAAATTCTGCACCATGCCTGGTTGTAGATTGGGACATGGTTCCACTTATCAGTCCCTTTACTTCTCTCACAAAATATGCACCCCAACCTTTTGTGCTGCTCCCAAAGTCCAAGAAAGAGACTTTTCTTTTTGAGAGATTTGTCATTAAAAGACACAGGTATAAGACATAAAATTAATAGAATGGACTAGGGTGTTGCTCACAACAGATGGAGAAAAGTCAACACATTAAAAGAGTTACTCATAGTTGGAGCTAAGAGCTCAAATATTAAGATTGTTATACTAACAGTTTTATAAAAATGCCATCTTTAATTCTCACAATGATCCTTCTCTCAAATATACTCATGCTTATTTTCTTATCAACCTATTTTTAACTCAAAATTTGCTAAATTATTACCACTCCGACCACCTATCTCTTGATTATCCTGCCATATTTTCACTGTAGCTCAAATCACAATTTGAATATACTTTGCCCATTTATTTACTTTTTCATTATTTCTCTCTCTTCTGCAGAGTCACTAGACTAAGAGATCTTAGTCAAATAGTCTTATACTATGTAGCAGCTGTGTGAATTTAGCAAGTTATTTAGCATGACTAAGCCTCTGTTTGCATATCTGCAAAATTGGACTACTGATAAGTTTTAGGAAAGATTAAAATTGATGAAGCTGTGCACAAAGCTATGAGCACTGGCCAGTGTAAGTTAAGGATCATTTTTCATTTCTCTCCATTTTCATTAAAGTGAGTGAATACAAACCACTGTAATCACTTTTCTACCTCTGAAATAGCCTCTTATTCCTTTTCCCAGCACCTCTCTCCCATTTTCATAGAAGGCATATTTATAAACATAAAACATATTATGTCCCAGCTTATATATTTGTTTAACTTAGAATGAAATCCAAAATTCTTAAAATGACCTGGATAATCCTGCACATTCTTGTTATTTGTTGCCTACTGTTTGGACTTCATTTTATACCATCCTCTCCCTCACATGCTCTCTCATTTATTTTTTCTTAAATATAACAAGATATTCTCCAATATTGTTACATTGTTTATTACTGTATAATAAAATATAGAAATTGAGTAGACAAATTGATAAAATTGAAGCATATACTCTAAAAATGAAATTAATTTCTAGAAATAAATATTTAACAATAAATGAATTTAACAGAGTAGATGCCAAGAGAGGTAGAACAAGTGAATTTAAATAAAAAGCTGAGAAATACATCATGAAAAGGAAAAAAATGGGAAATATTATAGAGTAGCTGAAGTATAGTACATAAAATGAGAAGCCCCAAGTAGTTCTCAGAATGTTTGAAAAATAAGAGACTAGAGGTGCATCAATATATCAAGAGCCAGTGACACAGAGTTTTCCAAATTTGAGGAGCATGCAAAGCCCTGAACAGGATAAATTTTTACATGTTACAATAAAATTACAGAAGTTAGAAGACAAAAATAATAAAGTCACCAGAGGAAATAAACAGAGTATTTTCGAGAATGAATGGTTAGGCAGAAAACAAATATTTCACTTCCAACAGCAGTTGCCAGAAGACAATGAAATGTTCATTTCTGAGTGATACATACATACACAGGATTTTATTGAAAAAAAAAATAGTGGAGTATTTATTTCAGTTTGTTGAGAGCAAAGACCTGTTCTATTTTGATCACAGCATTACTACCAGGGTCCAGATTATATAATAAGAACTCAGTGCTATTTTTTGAATTAATGAATAAGTGAACAAATGAATGAAAGGGCTAAAAATTGTTATTAGTATAAATAAAAATAATGAGCAAATAGAAATCACAAAATTTACAATATTCTTACAGTACTTGCTCCATTTCCTTTCTGAGATGGTACCTGACAACTTTGCAGTTTCTTCTGAGAGAGGGGCTTACAGAAATCTTTTCTCTTTCTGGCCCAGCTTAAGAACAGAGATTACTTCTTTCCAGTGTGAGGATGTAGAAAGACAGACAAACTTAGCCTCTGTAGAGAATAACTTGATTTCTGAAGACCTTTCACTCTGCTTACTCCAGTTCAGTTCATCAGTCATAATATTGATTTTTTTTATTAAGTCTGTATATTGTATCTTCTAGTCATTCCATCAGTATTGAATAGATTTCCTATTGCTGCACATTCTCACCAGCATTTGAAATTGTCAGTATTTTGGATTTAAGCCATTCTGATAGATATGTAGTGATATCTCATTGTTTTAATTTGCAATTCCCTAATGACATATAATGTTGAACATCTTTACAAATGCATATTTCCCATCTGTGTATTTTCTTTAATGAGGTGTCTCTTCAGACCTTTTACTCACACTTTAATTGGGTTTTTGTTATTGTTTGATTTTTAAGATTTTTTTGTATATTTAGATACAGCTCTTCATCAGATATAAATTTTACAAAGATTTTTTTACAGTTCATGGCTTGTTGCATTCTTTGAACAATAAATTTTGCAAAGCAGAAGTTTTAAATTGTGGTGAAGTCCAACTTACCATTTTTTTTCTTTCATGGATCATGCTTTTGGGATTGTTTCTAGAAAGTCATTACCAAACCAGAGATTATCTAGTTTTTTCTCTAGTATCGTCTCCTAGAAGTTTTTAGTTTTACATTTGTGTATTTGATCCATTTTGAGTCAATTCTAAAAAGTTTAAGGTCTGTATCTAGATATTTTTTTGCATGTAGAATTATTATTATTATTATTTCAACAAAACCTACTGTGTTGTTGATTGGAGATTGCTTTATTCTTATTGGAGAGAGTTACATGAACTGAGATAGATGTGGTAAATTGTATTAGGTTTTCATTGAAGCCTTTTTTATAAATTAAATGTTGTATTAGTTTTCTCAACTACTATAACAATGTACTATAGACTAGGTGGTTTAAACAACAGAAACTTACTTTTTCACAGTTTTGGGGCTGGGAAGTCCAAGATCAAGGTTCTGGCAGGGTTTGGTTTCTGGTAAGAGTGCTCTTTACTGGCTTGCAGATGTCTGTTTTCTCGCTGTGTCCTCACATGCTGAGAGTGGGGGTAGGGAGAGAGAGAGAGAGAGAGAGAGAGAGAGAGAGAGAGAGAGAGAGAGAGAGAGAATGAGAGAGAGAGATTTCTTCTTATAAATCCACCATTCTATGGGACTATGGCCTCACTATTATGACTTTAGTTAACCTTATTTGCCTCCTAAAGACCCACTCTCCACCTAAAAATTACATTGTGGGGGGTTAGAGGGTACAAATGAATGGGGAGGTGGTATAATTCAATCAATAGCAAATGTAAATATTATTTTCTTCAATATATTAAAGAATTTTAAATTCAGACAATGCTTGTATGAAGATTTTATCATTTTTTATTTGAACTGAATGAGGGGGCTCTAAATCCTGAAATAAAATGTTGTCATCTAAAGAATCTCTATTTTTTAGGTCACTTAGAAAATCGATTTCTTTCACTGTGGACAATTGGTAACCATGTGTGTGTGCTGGGCAGCAGGGGTGGGGGTGGAGGAGAGGGTGGGGGAGTCACTTGCTTTTATACTAGCTATAAATTCTTAAAATAATCACTGATTAACCTAAATGGTATATATTTAAATATTGACCCAGAAGATTTTTAATACCAGTCAGATTTCAGTGACTGAGCTGCACAGAGACCAAAGTATCCTCAGTGGGCACTGATATTTAGCTAGTTTTCTTTTTATGCTGGGTGGCATTATAACATGGGCAGAGAATAAAGAGGCCTCCAGCAAGACTTCAATGCTGCAAATTATTTTGAATTTAACCCATGTTAAAACCCATCAATATGCAACAATAAGAACTTAAAGTAAACAAAACCATAATAGTGAATCATAGTCTCCCTTGGTATTTAGGATATTTTCTATATTCTTTGGTTAAAATTATTTTTTTCAGAATGGTATATAAAACTGGTTATGAAAATGGCATATTTTCATACTGCTAAATCATAGAAAATATATATTCACATACAATGTCTCTGCCTGTTATTGAAAGATTATAAGCATTTGACTTGAGGTAATAGAGAAAGTATTGATTGATTTTTGGGATCTATAAGGTCTTGAATGTTGTATTTTACTCCGTGTCACCTTAGATATTCACTTGATCATTCAGGTGCTCAATTTGGGTTAAAAAAAAGGCAATATAACTTAAAGTGTCTTCAGAACTAAAAAATGCTGTTTGCTTTTAAAGAAATATCTAAAAATATGCTAATTGCTATGTATTCTGCACTGTGAACATGATAGATAGGTGAAGGGTAAGACACAGGACATATACAACAAAAAATCTTCTTTCAGGAAATTTAAAATTATCAAACCATATTTAAAACATTCAAATTTGAAAAAAGGCAGTAATCAGTGGATTGCAGAATAATTGAGAACACACACTCCAATAGTTCAAGGCATACTTTATAAAATGAAGGCTGGAATAGTTATAGGAAGTTTCATAGAGTAGATGACAGGCAGAATCATACTCCTTCCCCCTAAAGATGTCTTTTTAAATCCTAGGAACCTATGAATATGTTACTTTACATGGCTGTAATAGTTAATTTTATGTGTCAATTTAGCTAGGCTACAGTGCCCACATATTTAAGCATCAGTCCGGATGTTGCCATGAAGGCATTTTTAAAAAATGAGGTTAACATTTAAATCACTAGACTTTGAGTAAAGTAGATTAACCTCCATGAGTGAGTGGGCCACATCCAATCAGTTGAAAATCTTAAGAGAAAAAAAGACAGAGGTTCCCCAGGGAAGAAGAAATTCTGCCTTCAGGTTGCCTTTGGATTCAAAGTACAACACTAACTCTTTCCTGGGTCTCCAGCCTGCTGACCTATCCTGCAGATTTCAGAATTGCCAGCCTCCACAACCCTGTGACACAATCCTTAAAATGAATCAATCTCAATCTCTCTCTTTGCCTCTCTCTCAAACACACCCTATTGCTTCTGTTTTTCTGAAGAACCCTGACTAATACAATGACAAAAGCGATCTTGAAGATGTAACTAAGAACAGAGACCTTGAGACTTTGAGATGGGGAGATAATTTTTAATTATCCAGGTGAACCCAATCTAATCACATGGATGCTTGAAATGAACCTTTTCTGGCTGTGGTCAGAGGGTAGTGTGACTATGGAAGAGGAGTCAGAGAGCTATGGTGGGCGGGCTTTGATGATGGAGGAGAGGACATGAGCCAGGGAATGTGTATGGCCTCTAGGCAATGAAACAGATGGATCTCTTCTAGAGCTTTTGTAGAGGAACACAGTCCTGTTGATGCCTTGATTTTAGTGCAGAGGTCAATGCAGGACTTCTTACTTGAGGAATTGTAGATAATAGATAGTATTGTTTTAAACTACTAAGTTTGAGGTAATTTGTTATAGCAGCAATAGAAAACTAATATTGAGGAGGTAGGATTTATAGACTGAATAGATCTTGAATTAGTATTGTGAAGGAAGAATTGAAATGCAGGCCTGATTGTGGAGTGTTTTTGCACTGAAGGATACTGGCCTGACTGGAGTGGAGGACTGGCTTTATTTAGGCATAATCTTTCATATTACTGCAGTGGACATTCATGCAGCTGCCACTCTGAGAGGAAGTAGCACCATTGCTGAAGCTTCATGGGTATAGAAGGGCAAGTAAATGAAAACAGCAATTTTGTCACTTAACTACATTGGACCTCTGTTGTCTGAAATTGCATGTAAGTTTTTACATATATTCATAGATCATGGCATTTAAGGCTACAAAATATATGGAGATCACCTGACTCAGGCCTCTGTCTTCAAGCAGCCAGTACTGTCATCCTTATGAACATAAAACTGTAGTGGAGACCCAGAGGAGAGCCATCATACGTCTGTGGTAGTCCCAATACTTATCAATAGAGTAGACTCTAAAATTCATGTCCAATAGCACATCTGTGTGAAAATCTTAAAAAATGATGAGATTCACATTTACTGAATTATACATTTAAAAGGTGATTTGGTATCTATTCGTCTATTATAAAACAGTTTGAAATTTTACTTTAATGGTTAAATAGCTCATCATACATACTGATGATGTTTTTCTTTGTAAGCTGAACCCCTAAATCCCAGAAAATGTGAAGAGAAGAAAAACTGCTTGAGCTCCATAACTGACTTGTTATCTGAATTTTTTGACCAATGTTTATCCAACCATTAACATGATGGAGAATCATCTCTTGAATAAGTGAGTTCAAGGAATTAGTCCCGTATATCAATGTTTGTCACTGTTATAAGAATGATCTTTAAAAGCAAAAGAATGACAACAACCCTAGCCTTGTATATGGTGTTGAGAGAGGATTCCTAAAATATTCTAATGAAAGCTTGTAATTAGACCATTATTTATAGCATAATGTGCTAATCTTAAATATGATTTTAAACATCATTATGTATTAGATGCAATTCATTTTGTTTTTCCCATCTGGTTTGAGGACCCATGAGATTATATATCATCTCAGCATGCAGCCAGTACAATATCTGAGCTGGTTAGAAAACTGAACACATTGCCCTAAGAGAGACTTACCATTCTTAAGAATAAGAATATGATCATTCCAGAGTACCTCCTTCCTAGCTGTGCAATAAGATTCCAGGAGTCCTTAAGTTCAGTTATAACACTTACACGTAGGTAATGTAGAGTGATGAGAGGATCCATTCACAGACACGGGTTTGAATTTATCTTAGATCTTTACTTCCTTCATTGCTTCTTTTTTTTTT
>PVKZ01004550.1:0-78763 GCA_004027375.1 Macroglossus sobrinus | reverse complement strand
TTTTCTTTTGTTTTGGCAGGAGGGATGGGGGAAGCATATTTCTCCATCTTTCAAATGCATCAAACCACACAGTTTACAAAGTATTTTCACATGTATTATTTTATTTATTTTTATCCCAGTTTCTTGATTTGAATTCCATGGACTCCTACGAATATGCAGATACATTTCCCAGTAACTATAAACTTTAACTAAAATTTGGCATTCTCTTCCATTATTAATGCAAGCAAAAAACCACAGTCCCAAAAGAAACTTTGACTTTATCACCAAATGAAATCACAGATATTTCCTTATCACTTCAGTAGTTTTACAAATATCTGAACATATCATTTAGGCTCATCAATGATTTGAAATTCTTGTAGTCTTTAGAGCCATTGCTAAACATTGTTTAATGCACCAAGAGAAATGCATTTGTTTCTATATTAATTGATTTTAATATATTTCAATAATTATACTTCGATTTCATTTGGTTTTATTTACAATCTTATATATTTTACACGTTTCAAAACACAAGCTCGAGAAGGAATCTGTATTTTCCTGGACTGCCAAAGGGATGGCAAAAAAAGAAAAAAATATTGTGAATGACTGATTAGATTATCACTATGATTTCTTATAGGTAGCAAAGTAGCTACTATTATCCTCTTTCTATGAAAGAGGAAACTTAGAGAAGTCAAAAGACATATTCAGGGTGGCAAATCTAATGGATGACAGAGCTTGGATTCAAATTAGATGCTCAGGGTTCTTTGACCACCCTCAGGACCATGGAAGGAAAACATGGCCTCTCTCTGTGCAGTGAACAACACATAGGTTGAAGCTGTGGGGAAGAAAAAACATTGGGAAATTCTTGCATCTGGGGAAGGATAATCACTGGAACAGCCAGAGGATGAGCAGCAGCAAAGAGCTCAGCCTGTCAGGCTGGGGTCTGGTGATTAATTGGTGCAGGGAACACAGCCAAGAGCAGAGAAGCCACACCAGGCTCCTATTTGTGGATGCTCTAGGGTCAGAGATGGGGCAAATGTAATCTTTTATAAAAGAGGAAAGAGTGAAATGTAGCCATGAGAGGAGTTCTGCAAGGAATTCACAGGTGTCTTCTTATTGTACTTCCCCCTCCCTAGGGACCTCTGTGTGTGCTGTTAGCAGTAGAGAGGAGGGTTGGGGGTATGGCTTGGCTGTGCTCTGTGACCTTTTACACACCCCTCCCCAGTCCTGTATTTTTTACGGAATACAATGGTTTCTATTGAAATTGCAGAAGCCACACTCAAGTCACAGGAGATGACTCATTGGGAAGCATTGAGTTCACAGATAAGTGTGGAAGAGCTTTGGGTCTTTGAGGGGGTCAGTGACGAAGCTTACTATAATCTGGGCCATGAAACTGACCTCTTCACTATTCTATAAGCCACTGCATCTTAGTGATTCTGTAGATTTAGATTCAAGAGAAACTCAACAAACTCTTCACTTTCTTGAGGAAAGAAGGCTCCAGGGCTTTGTTCAGCCCATTTCTTCCCAATAAAATACCAGTGATAGTGTATTGGTAATTGAGACTTGTGAGATTTTGATGTGGAAACACAATTGCCATGTATCAAGAGTTCATTTTTTCCCCTAACATTTATTTGAATTATGAAATGATAGAATATTTAGAAAACATTTTTAATAAATAAATAAGAATTACTTTTAACCTCATCACCTTCAGGGACATACAAAATCAGATTCAGAAATGTAGGAAGTCGTCCTTCTTTCTGTTTTCCCCTCCATCCGCTGTCCTCCTCCAAAGGATTCTCAGCTTCATCTTCTATCCTGCAAGCTGCTACAGTTATGTACTTAATAAGTGGCAGAGCATGAATTGTAACCCAGGCCATCTAATCAGGGAGCCCCATCTTGGCAGGTTGTATTTTCCAAAAATGGCAACATCAATATATATCTCATGTTATAATGGTTTCTTACAACATACTATGAAGCTTTTCCATTAAGCAGTTAGGAATCCGTGTTCCTAACCTTGAAACTGAGTGAAAGAAAGGTGAGAAAATCTACTAATATTAAGTTTGATTGCAGGAGAGATTAGGATGTTTAAGGTTTGCAAAGCTAGGACCTGCAAACTTGTTTCCATCTCAGAGCTTTTGTACATGTTTTTAAAGCTTTTTCCTCAGATGTAGCATGGCTTACTTCTCTTTGTTTTTTTTTGCTCAATTTCCTTGCAAAATGCCCATTGATTACAGTATAGTTTAAATGGCTTGGTGGGGGGAGTGTGGAGTAGAAATGGTAATAGGTAAGAGTTCACCACTCATCATTAATGTGAAAAAAAAAGCAGATGACACTTTCACATGGACTTTAAGGTCCAAAAATTCACCTATAGGTAGGCATCTTTGTTTATGTTATATTCAAGGTCAAAAGATTGTATTGCTCCATAAATTGTTTTCTGAAATTCTATATATGTCTCTATGCATATTTCTACACTCCCATAGGACCAAGGATTGGGAAGAAGAAAGAGAGGACAAATAGAAGAAAGAAGCAGATTAAATTAAAATATATATATAACTTTTTAAAATTAAGTATACAAGTACTCTAGTTTGACTTTTAAAAAATTAAATATTGCTATACTGGCTCAGGGTATTTCCACCACCACCCCCCCAAAAAAATGGAGGACACATGCAAAATAAGATTATTTAAGGTTTTATTTGCAAATAGTTGACCTTATAAAGGTGTGGCAATAGAGAACCATGGGGAATAGTGCATAAACAGAGAATCAGCAAGAGTGAAGTCCTCATCATCATAGTCTAAAGAGGAAGAGGAGATTTTTGGAACTGTAAGAAAAGAGAGTCACATATAATATCTGCCTTGAGAGAAGCTGTGATTTTCTATCATGACATAGTTGAGAAACTCTCCAAGAGAGGACCAGAGGAATTGGTAGCCTAAACTCATTCGCCTTCCTCCCTTTTATCTGCTAGAACTTTTCATTGGCTACTCCACACTAGAAGCCAGAGGTCCAGAAAACTATTGAACTAGTTCATAAAGATCCTAAGGCAGACAGCAAAGTAGAAAAGGGTAGTGGGTTTGGAGAGCAAAAGAGAGAGACACAGCACACTTGTCACCCTCACATATAAAAGTTTTCAAAATCAGAAAATGTTTGGTTAGAGATGGTTCTGAATATTATTAGTAAGGCCTTAAAAAGTACAAATTCAACTTTAAACCAAATACAGATTTCAGAAAGTCATTTACAAAAGCCTAAGGTTTATCTCTCATCTTAGTTCAAAAACTGAGTACTCTGAGTTTATAGCAATGAACTCCATTCCAGTCTGTTTTTATGTGACTAATCCTCATCGTGATGGCAAATACACATTAAACTCCTCAGCATTGTGCTTCGATAACTGATCCTTTTAATACTTAGGTCCAATAACATCTCCTGTCTGTTAACCACCCCCTCCTTTATGAGGTAAAAGTTAGAATCTTTACGATGGCCTACAAGACCCTAGATAAGCTCCTGGCTACTTCTCTGAACGTACCATGACTACCTGACTTCAGCCAAATTGGTTCAAGCAAAGCAATCATAATCTGTCTCAGAACATTTGTACTTATTTTCACTTCTCTCTTCCAAATATAAACATGATTCACTACCTCATGTTTATGGATATATGTTCAAACATCACCTTTGGAGAAGACTGCCCACAATTCTATGTAAAGTTGTAACTATAGAAAAACATTTTTTCAAAAATGGCCACACCAATATTTTCAATCCCACGTGATCTTCCAGAAATTCACCATTGCCCATCAATTAGTGGAGTCTGTTTTCCCTTTCCTTGGGTGAGACTTGCGACTGTCTCAACAAGTAGAATGTACTATAAATAATGCAGTGGATTTTAAAACTAAGTCATAAAAGATGATATGGCTTCCTACTGATGCTTTCTCTTTCCTGGATCATTTGCCTTTGGACTCAGCCACCATTTTTGTAAAGAAGCAAAGTGAACAGACACCCCAAAGACTTGGAAACTCATATCTATAAAGTTATCTGCACACCATTGTTCATAGCAGCATTATTCACAGTGGTCAGGACATGGAAGCAACCAAAGTGCCTTATGATAGATGATAGGCTAAAGAGGCTGTGGTACATATATACAATGGAATATTACTCAGCCATAAGAAGAGATGAAATATTGCCATTTGCGACAACATGGATTGGCCTCAAGTTAATCATGCTAACGAAATAAGCCAGATAGAAAAAGTTGAAAATCACATATAGATGTTTCATTCAACAACCCCAGCTGAGAGCTCAGACAATAGCCAGCATCTATCACCAGACATGGAAGTGAGTAAGTCGTCAGGTTATTCCAGCCTTCAAGCTGTCCCAGCTGATGCAAAATACAGTAGACAGAAGCTGTTCCTGCCAAGACCTACCCACATTGCAGATTCATGAGCAAAATAAATGGTTGCTTAAGCCACTATTTTTATGAGTAATTTGTTATACAGCCAGAAAATTAAAACACTTAGAACACTTTTGTGTGTGTGTGTGCCCAAAGTGAAATGTGGTGGCAACAAAATAACCTAAAACATGTGAATATGGCTTTGGGACAAGGTAGTGGGCAAAAACTCAAAAACTTTAAGGAGAGTATTAATGAAAGCCTAAAAAATCTTGAGGAGACCGTTAAGGAAAGCCTGATAAAGCTTCCCTTGATAAAGATATTTTATTAACCCTTGATAAAGTTATCAGTGAAAGCTTAAAGGAAGGTAAAGAAAATGTATGGCAGCTTGGGGAAAGGAAATACTTATTATGTAGTGAGAGAAATTTTAGCAACACTGTTCTTGCAACAATATGGAAAATCAAAGATGTAACTAATTAGTTGGATAATCCAGCTAAGGAGATTTTAGGCAGAATAATTAAAACTATTAAGCCTTCTAGCTTCTTCCCAATGTCTACGATAAAGTGAGAAAGGAGGGAGATGACTTTTTAAAAAAAGGAATTAGGAAAAATAAAGCAGCCAGGACTTGATATGTTCAAATAAAATTATTTCTAATTACCAACCTCTCCAATATTCTCAAATTAAGAGGGAGCTTCAGAGCAAAGATTAAACCCAGGATGAGATCATAAGATCCTCTGTTAAAACTTTAGAAATGTCAAGAACTATTTTGCTCAGAACTATTTTGCTCAGAAAAAAAAAAAGTTCCTCTAAAGATCTGAAGGGCATACTTCACAGATTCTCTCTGTTAACCAATATAACTTTTATGAGTTTAATAATAAGTGCTATCCTTCAGAAGTTTTATAGCACTTCTGAAGTAAATGCAATGTAAAAAAGGGCTTTGACAAGATTTGTGAGTATAGCTTTGTCTAGTGGAATGTATTCATAATGTATTGATTCATGAGAAACCCACAAGATTTTAAAAATAATTATATTAGCTTGGATGGAAAGGAACATTTAATCAACATTTTATATACAGAAAGCAGACTGAGAAAATAATTCAGGTGTAAAATGGGCCAATTTTTATGGCCAAAGAAAGAAGATTTGGAGGACATAACCAAAAACTATGGTAAACCATGACTAGGCAGTAGCACTGCATTCTAATCAAGTAAGTGGCAACATGTACCATACTGGATTTCAGAATGGTTATGGATTCCCGTGTGCTTCCTATTTTCTTCATTTTGAAGAGAAAGGTCTGTAGCAGTTACTCTTATATATGTCTCATCATTATACATTGTGTGTGTGTGTATGTGTATAAAATGCACATATATATTTATATCAGTCAGATTGTTTCCTTAGTCCACAAGTCTTTCTTTTTCTGTTAAGTTTATTGGGGTAGCATTTGTTAATACAATTATATAATTTTCAGGTGTGCATTATAATTTGACATCTGTATATTCTATTGTGTTTATCACTCAAAGTCCAGTTTCCTTCAGCTGTCATATATTTAATCCCCTTTACACACTTCACCTTTCATGATGTCACAAATGGCAGTATTTCATCTCTTCTTGTGGCTGAGTAATATTCCATTGTATGTATGTACCACAGCTTCTGTAGCCAATCATCTTATCGTGGGTCACTTTTGTAGCTTCCATGTTCTGGCCACTGTGAATAGTGCTGCTATGAACATCGGTGTGCAAATATCTTTTTGGATATGGGTTTTCAAGTCTTTGGGGTAAATACTCAGTAGAAGGATTGCCTGGATCATATGGTAGATCAATTCTTAGTTTTCTGAGGAACCTCCACATACTGTTTTCCATAGTGGCTGTGCCAATTGCAGTCCGACCAGCAGTACATGATGGTTTCTTTTTCTCCGCATCCTCTCCAACATTTGTTATTACTTGTCCTGTTGATTATAGCTATCTAACAGGTGCTGAGCCCACAAATCTTAAGGTCAGTGGGAATTATCTCTAGAAGCTCTACTTGAGAACCACACTGAAGAGCTTCAATTGGATGTGAATATGATCTAGATGGCAATGTCCTGGACTGTAAGCCTGAATTTCAGGCCATAACTGGATTAGATTTTGCAGACCCTGGGGGAGAGAGTAGGCTATTTTTTTTTTTTTGCATATAAGAGGTATATGAATTATTATAGCCAGATGGCAGACTGTGGTAAAGTGTATTTTCCAAAAATGTTCATAGCAGTAATTCTGGTCCCATATACTCTTTCATAACCTTGCCATTTCCCATCAAGAAGTGGAATCTATTCTTCCTCCCCTTGGGCAAATTTGAGAAATGTAGCACTTATATAAAAGTATTTATAAAATGTTTTTAAAACACTTAAATGCAAACCAAAATAAATAGAAATATATTCATAGATAGCAAAACTCAATGCCATAAAACTATTAATTTTCCCAAAATTAATCTATAAATTCAAAAAAGTATATAATTACCCTTTTAATAGGCAGAACTTTTCATGGAACTGGCCAAGCTGATTTTAACATTCATGTGGAGAGGAAATAGCTACAAAAAGCCAAGGCAATTATGAATAAGAATCAAGTGAGATTTAGAGGGAAATATTTGCACTGGCATATATCAGCATTTTAAAGTTATAACAATTAAAACATAGTAGACTTGGTACACAGATTGGTGAATAGATGAACAAAACAGAGTAGGGAATCAAGAGATATCCTCATGCATATATGAATATTTGATTTGTGATAAGGTAAGGTCATACAGGGCATTTTTTTGAAAGGATGATTATCTTTTCAAATGGTACTGGGACATTTAGGTATTCATAATGAAAAAATTAAATTGAATCTCTTCTCCATTCAAATTCTAGATGAATTTTAGATCTAATTATATAGATAAAACTAAAACTTTCAGAATAAATGGAGAATGTGTGAATGACCCTCAGGGTAAGAAAGGATTTCCTAAACTATACACACAAAGCATTAACGATAAAGAAAATAGATGGATAAAATTGACTACATTAAAATCAGAACTTCCATTTATCCAAGGACACCAAAAACAAGATGTGAAGAAACTCACTCACTGGAAAAAATATTTTTAATACCTAAAAACCCACAAAGAATTAGCATCCAAAATATATAAATAACCCCTTCATTACTAGTAATTAGGAAAATACAAATTAAAAGCAGAATGAAATACTATTAACAAACCTCAAATTGGCAAAAAAATTAACCTATTAATATTAAATGTGGGTGAGAATGCGGGGGTAAATTTTCAAACATGCTGATGGAATTATAAACTGGTCTGTATAAGGCAGTTTGGCTGTTTGTAATAAAGTTGAAGCCATACATTGTATATAACTCAGCTTTTCCACTTCTAGTTATATGCTTTATAAGAAGCTTTTGTCCATATACAGAATGAACCAAATCCAGGAATATTTGTAGAGGCATTATTTGTTATATGAAAACATTAAAAATAACTTAAATGTTTATCAGCTGAAAATAGAAAAACAAATTGTGGTTTCATTCATACAATGGAATGTTTTAGAGCAGTCAAAATGAGTGAGCTAAATTATACATATAAAAATGAATGAATCTCTTAAATATGATATTGAGTAAAAAAATCAAGTTGTAAAATATTGTAAAATATGATTCACTTATAGAAAGTTTAAAATATAAAACAATACAGTACATTATGACATTGCATGTGTAATAAAAAAAAGGTTAAAATAGCCTTGGGAATGAGAAAAACAAAATTCATTTAGAGAAGAAGGGAATAGAAAAAGAGGTACTAAGGAATTTCAAGTGTATTTGTGAAGTTTTGTTTCTTTAAAAGGAAAAAGGGGTCTATAGCAAGTTGTTAAGATTTCATAAGGTTCTGTTGTGGTAAGCAAGCGCTTGAAATATAATTCTCTATCCTTTTCTGTTTACATACATTTTTTAAGGCTTAATGGGAATCATAAGCCTCAGTGGTTTTATATGGTTTGTGGCCTTATTTGTAGACTTAGTAATACATTTGGTACACAACTTCCACAGAGAATGTTCCAAAAGTATGTGTGGAATTCTGTTTGTGTTGTTCACTGAGGTCAAGTCTATACATCATCAGTAACCCTCTTCAGTTTTAAGTAAAATGAGCAGACAGGTTATTCCCCCTTTCCTGGCAGAGGAGTTTTCTTTTAAATTTATCAAAAAAAATCTACTCACAACAAGTCCAATCTACAAAAGAAAGATAAGATGTAATCAAAATGACTAAAGACCAGAAAAATAAGAAAAACTTAGCATACCCACTGTGGTTACTAAGGACATATTAAATGTCAAATTTCAATTTTCCAGGATGAGAAGGGGACTGAATCATCAAATAAGATGACAAAGGCTTGATTTAGGCTCTAGAAACTCTCGGTTATTTAAAAAGTTTCAGAGATGTGATCAGCTCTATGCCTGCTTCTATTTCTGGACACACCTCTGTTCTAAGAGAAAAGTGATATATATATAATCACTTTTTTGTTGTTGTTGGGCCTGATTATCTGGAAATGATAACAAGTAGACAGCATTGTTTTTGTCTTACTTGTTTATTTATTTTTACATGGAAAGCCATAGATACATTCTTTGATTGTACTTCCTAAAAGCAGAACCTAAGGAAAGGATATAAGGGAAAGTAATTTCTTGGGGAAGGGAGTCCCAGGTAGCACAGGAAAGGAGCAGGAGAGTGAGTCAGAGAAAGGAGGAAAGATAATAAAAGGTGTTTTAATGAGCAGGTTGCTGTTCTGGGTAAGTGGACTTAATTTTGCTGGAGACTCATCGAGAAATTGTGTAGAACAACCCTTTAAATTGGCTCTACAAAGCACAAAGGAGCATTTATCCACCAACTCCTTACTAAAGGGTGTGCTTGGAGAAATTAACTCCTTGTACTCCAGCAAGCTAGCAAAGCACACCCCTGAGGGCCCAAAAAGCTCTCAGGTATTGATGGACACTTAGATTGCTTCTGTATCTTGGTTGTTGTAAATCATGCTGCAATGAGCATAAAGATACATATTTCTTTTCAAATTAGTGTTTTGAATTTCTTCAGATAAATATTAAGAGGGATCGCTGGATCATATGATAGTTCTAGTTTTAATTTTTTGAGGAACCTCCATACTGTTTTCCATAGTGTCTGCATCAATTTGCAGTCCCACCAACAGTGCATGCGGGTTCTCTTTTTTCTACATCCTTGCCAACACTTGTTCTTTGTTGATTTATTAATGACACTCATTCTTATAGGTATGAGGTGGTATCTCATTGGGTTTAATTTCTTTTCTCTGATGATTAGTGACATTGTGCATCTTTTCATATGTTTATTATCCATCAGTATGTCCTCTCGGGAGAAATGCCTATTTAGGTTCTCTGCCCATTTTTTAATTAGACATTTGTCTATTTAGTGTTAAGTTGTATGAGTTCCTTATATATTTTGGTTATTAATTCCTTATTGGATATCTCACTGGTAAATATTTTCTTCCATTCAGTAAATTGTTTTTTCATTTTGTTGATGGTTTCCTTTGCTATGCAAAACCTTTTTATATGATGTAGTCTCATTCATTTATTTTTTCTTTTGTGTCCCTTACCCAAGGATATATATTAGAAGAAACATTATTAAGAGTAATGTCAGAGAGTTCACTGCCTATATTTTCTTCTAAGATGTTTCATGGTTTTAGGTCTTACATTTAAGTCTAACCCATTTTTATTTCATTCTTGTATATGGTATAAGAGAGGGGTCTAGTTTTATTTTTTATTTTTTGCATGTATCTGTCCAGTTTTCCCAACACAATTTTTTGGAGTCTGTCTTTATCCCCATTGCATATTCTTGCCTCCTTTGTCATAGATTAAATGACCATATAGTCGTGGATTTATTTCTGGTCTCTATATTCTGTTCCACTGATCTATGTGTCTGTTTTTATGCCAGTACGATGCTGTTTTGATTACTATAGCCTTACAGTATAGTTTGATATCTTCATAGTGTGATACCTCCAAATTTGTTCTTTCTCAAGATTGCTTTGGCTATTCGGGGTCTCTTGTGGTCTTATATAACTTTTAGGATTATTTGTTCTAGTTCTGTGAAAAATGTCATTGGAGTTTAGATAGGGATTGCATTGAATCTATAGATTGCTTTGGATACTATGAACATTTTAACCATGTTAATTCTTCCTATCAATGAGCATGGTGTATGCTTCCATTTATTCGTATCTTTTTCAATTTCTTTCTTCAACATCTTATAATTTTGTGAGTACAATTCTTTCATATCCTCGTTTAATTTCTTTCATGATATTTATTTTATTTGGTATGCAATTATAAATGCGATTGTTTTCTTAATTTCTCTTTCTGGTTGTTCATTACTGGTATATAAAAATGCCACCGATTTCTGAATATTAATTTTGTATCCTGCTACTTTATTAAATTTATTTATCACTTCTAATAGTTTTGGTGAAATTTTTGAGTTCTTTATAAATAATATCATGTCATCTGCAAATAATGACAGTTTTACTTCTTTTTCAATTTGGATGCATTTTTTCTCTTGTCTGATAGCTATGGCTAGGACTTCCAGTACTATGTTGAATAAAAGTGATGAAAATGGGCATTCTTGTCCTGTTCCTGATCTTAAAGAAAATGCTTTCAGCTTTTCCCTGTTGAATACCATGCTCACTGTGAATTTATCATATATGGCCTTTATTATGTTCATGTATGTTCCATCTAGTCCCACTTTACCAGAGTTTTTATCACAAATAAATGCTGGATTTACAGAAATGTTTTTTCTGTGTCTATTAATATTTTCATATGATTTTTTATCTTTTCTTTTCTTAATGTAGTGTATCACATTAATTGCTTTTCAGATTTTAAACCAAACTTGCATTTCAGGAATAAATCCTACCTGACCATGTTGTATAATCATTTTAATGTATTACTGATTTTGGTTTGCTAATATTTTATTTTAAAATTTTGCATCTATGATCCTCAGGGATATTGGTCTACAATTTTCTTTTTTTGTAATGTCTTTGTCTGGTTTTAGAATCAAGGTAATGATGGCCTTGAAAAATTAGCTTGGAAGCCTTTCCTCTTCTTGAAATTTTTGGAATGGTTTGAGAAGAGTAGGTGTTAATTTTTCTTTGAATGTTTGGTAAAATTCACCTGTGAAGCCATTTGGTCTAGGACATTTATTCATTGAAAGTTTTTTGATTGCTGATTTGATTTTATTAGTAATAATTCATTTGTTCAGATTTTCTGTTTTTCTTGAGTCAGTCTTGGAAGATTTATGTTTCTAGAAATTTATCCATTTCTTTCAGATTTTCCAATTTGTTGGTATATAATTGGTTATAGCATTTTTTATAATGCTTTGTATTTCTGTGGTGTCAGTTGTCTCTTCTCTTTCATTTTCTAATTTTATTTGGGTTTTCTCTCATTTTTTCTTTATGAGTTTGGTTAAAGGTTAATCAATTTTAATTATTGTTTCAAAGAACCAACTCTTTGCTTTATTGATCTTTATATATTCTTTAAATTCTATTTTATTTTTTTCCACTCTAATCTTTTTCTGTATACTTTGGGCTATGTTTGCTCTTCTTTTTCTACTTCCTTTTGATATAAGGTTAAAATGTTTATTTGAGATTTTTCTTGTTTCTTGAGATAGGCCTGCATGGTCATGAATTTTTCTCTTAGGAATGCTTTTGCTGTGTCCCATTAATTTTGGGTCATTGTGTTTTCACTTTCATTTGTCTCAAGGTATCTTTTAAATTATTTCTTAATCAATTGTTAATTGTTGTTAATCAATTCATTGTTTAGTAGCATATTATTTAGCCCCAATGTTTTTGTTTGTTTTTTTTCAGTTTTTTTCTTATAACTGATTTCTAGTTTCATACCATTGTGATTGGAGGAGATGATTGATATGATTTCAAACTTCTTAAATTTATTGAAATTTGTTTTGTGGCCTAATGTGGTCTATCCTGAAAAATGTTTCATGTACATTTGAAAAGAATGTATATCCTGCTGCTTTAGGATAAAATGTTCCTAAAATATCAATTAAATTCATCTGGTCTAATGTAACACATAAGGCTACTGTTTGTTGGTTTTCTGTCTGGATGATCTATACATTGATGTAATTGGGTGGTAAAATTCCCTATGACTGTATTACCGTCAGTCTTTTTCTTTATGTTTGTCTATATTTGCTCTATATATTTAGGTTCTCCTATGTCGAGTGTGTAAATGTTTATAAAGATTATATCATCTTGTTGGATTGATCCCTTTTTCATTACAAAATGTCCTTCTCTATCTCTTGATATAGCTTTATTTTAAAGTCTATTTTGTCTGATATAAGTAGTGCTACACTAGCTTTTACTTGTTTGTTTCCATTTGCACAAAATATCATTTACCATCCCCTTACTTTGTGTGTGTGTGTTTCAATCTGAAGTGGGTCTGTTGTAGGCAGCATATGTATGGATCTTACTTTTTTATCCATTCATCCACCCAATGTCTTTTGATTGGAACATTTAGTTCATTTACATTTAAAGGAATTATTAATATATGTGTAGTTATTGCCATTTTTATTATACTTATTTTTACTCTTTTCTTCTTCTTAAAAAAATTCCTTTAACATTTTTTGTATTATTAGTTTGGTAGTAATGAACTCTAGCTTTTTCTTGTCTAGGAAGCTCTTTATCAGTCCTTCAATTCTAAATGATAGCTTTGGGTAGAGTAATCTTGGTTGTAGGTCCTTGCTTTTCATTACTTTGAATATTCCATGCCAGTCCCTTCTAGCCTGCAAAGTTTCTGTTGAGAAATCAGCTGACAGTCTTATGGGAGCTCCCTTGCAGATAAATAACTTCTTTTCTCTTGTTGCTATTAAGATTCTCTCTGTCTTTAATCTTAGTTACGATGTTTCTTACTGTGAGTCTCTTTAGATTCATCTTCTTTGGAAACTTGGCCAGGTTAGGGAAGTTTTAAGTCATTATTTTTTAAATATATTTTTAATCCCTTGCTTTCTCTTATCATTGTACCCTTACTATACGAATGTTGTTACATTTGTTTTTGTCCCAGAGGCCCCTTAAACTATTGTCATTTTTAAATTTTTTTCTTTTTGCTGTTCCAATTGGGTGTTTTCTGCTGCTTGTCTTCCAAATTGTTGATTTACTCCACTGCTTCATCTACTCTGCCATTGATTCCATCTAATGTATTCTTTCTTTCAGTTATGTTTTTTATTTCCGACTGTTTTTTAAAGATCTTTTCTATGTCTTTGTGTAAGTTTTCACTGAGTTTATCTCTTTTTCCCCTACATTTGTTAAGCATTCTTCTAAACAGTTTTCTGAACTCTGTATCTGGTACATTGCTTGCCTTATTTAGTTCTTTTTCTGTAGTTTTACCCTTTCATTTGGGATATGTTTTTTACCTCCTCATTTTGGCTGCCTTCTTGTGTTTATTGCTATGTATTAGGTAGATCTACTACATCTACCAGTCTTGTCAAGATGGCCTTAAATAGTAAATGTCCTGTGGGACCCAGTGGTGCAGCTTCCTGTTCATCTAAGCTAGATGCTTCAGGGGTGTCCCTTGAATAAGTTGTGTGTGCCTTCCTATTATAATTGACCCTTGACTGCTATTAGCACATTAGTGTATAAGATTGACCCTCAAGCTGACTGGCTGTGAAGGACCAGCCTTGACTGTAATAAATGAGCTATTGTGCAAGGGCTGTATCCACGGAGCAGAATTCACTTTAATGGGGTACTGATGCTTGCTGAGTCTACCCTTTGGATGTGTGACTTGTGAAGTTGATTGAGTGCTACTCTGGTGAGGTATGAAGTTGGTCACTGGGTGTATTTGTTTTGGGGCCTCTGGGAGGAGCTCCAGTGTAGACCAAGTTCAGCCATTGCCTGTGCCCAACCCAGGGCTACCTGGTAGGAACCACAAAATTATCTGTGGTTGTGCTGGGCTTGGAGGCACCTGGAAGATGCTATGCTGTGAATCAAGGCCAGCTGCTAGTAGTTCTGAGCTTAAGGCCATTTAGCAAGTTGTACACCCAGATGGAATCCCTGCTGATTTTCCAACCACAAAGTATGGGTACTTCTTTTCCCAGCACTGGTGCTCTCACCTAAAGAGCCTGGTGTCAGCTGGGACCCCTTGCAGGGGATCTCTGCAGCCAAGATCTCTCTCTTGATTCTTAACTACCACATGTTAGTGTGGGACTAGCCTAATTTGCTTCTCTGCACTTTCTACCAGTCTCTATGTGGCTTCTTTTTTATATGCTTAGTTGTAGGAATTCTGTTCAGCTAGTCTTTAGGTGGTTCTCAAGGGTGGTTGCTCTATAATTTAATTGTAATTTTGATGTGGTCATAGTAGGAGTATCTGTTTCACAATCTTGACCGAAGCTCAAAAAATATAAATGTAAAAAAAATCTATATGTAAAAATTTTAATGGACCTTAGGAAAGCTATTAATCAGATATCAGAACACTGTTACTAATAATTAGTCAAATTAAGTCTAATTTTCTTTAGAAAAGCTCCTTTTCAATCATTTATTTCCATCATAAGACAATTGGTCCTTCTGATCTATTTGAAACTGCTCAGCTCTTTATTTCTGGATGTAGGGAAGAGCAAATGAGGAAGCAGACATAGAAGTGCATTAGAAAGTCTGCACACAGATGGCATGCTGCTGCATTTATCACTACTTCCCATGTAGCTGCGTTAATCAATTCACTTATTTCGGTTGCATTCATTAAAATTAACTACAGTGCTTAAAACTACATTTTTTCCTATGCTTTTTTTCTCTTAATATGTAAAGTGTTCACAAATTTCTTATCCTAATAGTAGAGCAATGGGGACTTTGGTGCCAGAGGTTAGCAGTAGAGAAAATCCTTCATCTCAGAATTTTTGAGACCTAAATGTGAGTAGGTAGTTTGATTCAGTATTCTTAAAACACTGAAAAATGCCAATTTTGAATATACTGTCATGTTTCTTTCATGGGGAAAAGAACAAAACATGGAAATCCCCAAAATATGAGTTATTACTGGGTTTCTTTCTTGTTAAGATATGTTGTTGTTCTTTTTCTTTCTCTTTCAATACTATTATCTTCTTACATGGCTATATTGAAGGTTTGACACTATGTCCTGAAAAACTCTTATGTGTCAACAGCATATTCAAGAATATTGTCTCTAAATACTTCCAAGGGATGCAATTCCTTTCATGAATGTGCCATCTATAGTGAATAAAGAAAAGGGTGACCCTCAGAAAATTTAAGGAGGTAAATATCAAGGTGAGGAGAAGATATAAACAACAGTTTTATCTCGTGTTAGGTTATTCTTGAAATTAATCAATCCCACCAAATGGCAGTTTCCTGAGGGAAAAAAAAAAAAAAAAGAATAATTGCAATGAATAAAAGAGAAAAAGTTTAGACTTTTTTGGAGATTATATTCTAGTATAGGATTTTAACCTCTTCTTGTGTTGTGGGCCCCATGGCAGTTTTATAAATTCTATGGATTCTTTCTCAAAACAGTGTTTTTCAAATGTATAAAATAAAATATGAAGAATTCAAAAAGAAATTCTATTGAAATTCAGTAACTTGCAACTCTGTGCTCAACCCAAATTACTACATGATCTATTTGTAATAAGTAACACACTTAAAATAATACACTTCAATAATTATCTCAACCATTGCAAGTATTTGAATAGGACTAGATGCCTTTCCTTGTCACAAAAGGCCATGCAGCCCTACAGAGAATTCATAACTCTCATTTGAACTTTCCAGTCTAATAATATCTTAAAAACAATGGAAACAACTCACTCCTTCTATGTATTGCTTAACACTGTAAGTAGAAAATGCCATAAAACAATGAGATATCTGAGTAATCAACCTAAGAAACAATGGTTTTACCATTTGGTGGCTGAATGACTACCATAAATAGACCTGCACTATAATTGTCCATCCACATTTTGAGCATCTCTAAACAGAAAAGCTTCAATCACATGTTATCTAATTGCAAGCCTATTGATTACCATAATTTCAAAGTGATGAGCATAAATGACATTTCAAGATATTGTGAACAACTGTAATATGATAGGAAATCCATCTGTGATTTATTTTTTATAACAAGTGACAGGCACTGTTAAATGAGATGATTTGCTATCTCTACTCATAATTAAAGAAAATGTTAAATTTCAGCTAGTGGGTAGTAAAAATAAGGATATGATTATTTTTCTATACAAGGACCTTCTAGACTCCCTGGTTGACCCTAGGTAAAAACACCTGGTAGGAGGGCAGGTAGTAAGTAAGTAAATAGCATGCCAAGTAATGATAAATATAATAAAAGAAAATAACACAAAGTAAGGTAGATAGAGAAAGGTAAGCGTGGAGAGAGGGTGAAGAGCTATTTTATATCAGTGATGCCACACTAAGATGGCATCTAAGCAATGATCTGAAGAAAGAAAGAAGTGAGCCTTATGACTCTTTGTAGAAAGAACATTTTAGGCAGTGGAAGCACCAAGTATGGGCCCACCTCTTAGGAACTTGTAGATTGCATCAGTCAAGTTTCAATCAGGAAAGCAGAATGACTATGAGTATTTTTAAATAAGGGCTTTATTATAGGAATTAGACTTTACACAATTGTGGAAGGAGCTGGGGAAGTAATAGTCTGGAAGTAGATATCTGGATGTCAGAGAAGAGTCACTTACCAGCTCTGGTATGGGTAAATAAGCCAGAACTGGCAAAGATCAAGGAGCCAGGCACATCCAGCTGCTATAACGGGACTATGAAAAGAACTTGTCAGAGGAATCTACAGAAAGCTGTAACCTGCGCATAGCTACCACTTCTGTGTGTCCACATACAACCATCTGTATATGAGCCTGGGGCAGCTACTGGGCAGTAGCAAGGAAGAGCTAGACATGAAGCAGAGTAAGAAACACCTGGAACCTTCAGGGCACATCTGTGTTTTTCTTTCATCATATTTGACTGTAAAGATCTTCAAAGAATAATGGCCACGTTGTGCTTTTGCCATCCAAATCTTGCATAAATTTCTCTTTGTCCAACTCTTACCCAGACCATTCAAAGAAGAGGATTCTGGGAACAGTGGTGTCAACTTAACCAAGTTTACAAAGGGCAGACTACCACATATGTCAGTGTAAGGGCTTGGCTTTTAATGGTGAGATAGAAAATCACTGGATAATTTTGACTCGATAAATGCATGATCTGAATTACAAGAAACTCTCTAGCTCCAATATTTGGAACAATACTAAGAATAGTATTTACTATATTTTTGCAAATGGTCATTATTCTCTTGACAAAAGTGCTCATTGCCTTTAAAAAAAAAAAAATAGCCCTGACACAAATCAAGCAACTGTGTCAACACAAAATCTCTGAAGTTCTGAAATCTCTATCACTAGAGGAGCAAAGAGGTTGTTTTCAGGTAAAAGACCAACAGCTCAAAGAAACTGAAACAGTAAAAAAAATAATTTGTATAGCTACCATAGATCCAACACTTCTACTTATGGGAATATATCCAAACAAAATGAAATCATTATGTCAAAGAGATACCTGCACACCTATGCTCATTACGGTGTTACTTACAATTACCAAGACATGGAAGCAATATAAATGTCTATATTGATGGAAGAATGGCTAAAAAAAAATTATATATACAGATATATGTAATGAAATACTATTCAGCCATGAAAAAGAGGGAAATCCTGCCATCTGCAACAACATGAAGAAAGCTTGAGGATATTGTGTTAAGTAAAATAAATTAGAGAAAGACAAATACTTCAAGATCTCATTTGCATAATCTTAAAAAAAACAACAAATAAAAAATTAAATTATTTATTTATTTATTTATTTATTTATTTATTTGGTACCTTCTATGTACTCAGTATAAGGAATGTGGTATTTGAACAAAGCAGAAAAAAAATTGCTGCCCTCATAGAGCTTACATTGCAGTGGAGGAAACAGCAACACAAAGACTATTTAATTGAACAGTATTTTTAAGTGCTTTGGAAAAAATAAGTAAAGCAGAGTAGGACAATCAGGAGTCCTGAGGAAAGTTAAAGAGACACTGCAGGATTAAATAGGGAAGCCAGGGTGGGCCTCCTCAAGAAATTGAGAGGTTAACAGAGCCTTGAAGGATATAAGGAGTGAACCATGTGTATATCTGAGAAGGAGGAAACAGCTAAAACACACAAAGGCTGTAAGGCAGGCATATGCCTGGAATGTTCAAGAAACAGCAAAAAGTGAGGAAAGTGAGCAAGTCAGAGGAGATGAAGCTGGAAAGCACAATGGGGCCAGGAGCCTTGAGCCTTATAGCCTCTGTAAGAACTGCAGCCTTTATTCTGTGTGAAATAGGCAGTCATCACAGAATTTAGAGCAAAGAAATAACAGTTCATTGAACTGTTGACATGTTTTAGGAATTTTTACCCTGTGAATTCATTTTTATATATTGCATTTTGGAACTAAAATGCAGAGGTAGCCAGAGCTCAACATTGTTTCCAAAGTCAAATAAGAACCTCTCCTAAAGAAAAATAGGACCATAAGCCAAGTCCATGATATCAATCTTAGTGACTGCAGCATGCTCAGGAAATGGAGACTGAACTCACCTGAGACATTTTTCATATTTTTTGGAAATAATTTCAAAATGGGCTGAGGCAATATTGCTCCAAGATCCCTTGGGGTTTGTAATTAGACCTGAGTTGGATTTTATGGGCCCAGAAATACTAACTGTGATTTCCCAAAGAACACTTGATGTTGATGAATTATAAAAGACCTCCCTGTTCCTTTGGTAATAGGAAAACCCCCATCACTAGGTTGCTCTAATCTGCAGGTTGGAAGAATTGTTCTTTATCATTTTGGAAAAGTTTAAGGGGAAAAAGGTACTTGCTCTTGTGAATATCTGGATTGGATGGATCTAATACCATAGAGACAATCTATGATCTTCACTCCACCAAAATTGTAACGTTTGAGTCCAACCATTAAATTACAGTGGTTTATTCTTAAATTGATCACAACATGAGATTCTTCATGATGGGATCAATCCAAAGGATATCCTGAAGAAAAAAATACTCCCCACCTAGAAAGTTACTTTTCAGCCCTCAAACTACATCATTCTCAATTCAAGTCTAGAAAAAAATCCAACACAACTTCTTTTATGTGCAAAAGAGGCAAAACATGTCATTAAAAGCAGGTTAAAAAAATGAATAAATAAAAATACCATTTGGAAAGCAGTGGAAGAGAGATTGCCCAATACTTGGAATACACTTTGAGACTAGGTCTCATCATATATAAAGAAAACTGTATGCATTCATTCCCTGAGGCACTGTGATGAAATCCCCTGTGGAGTAAACAAAAAGAGAATAAGCATCAAGACCCAACAGGACTGACTCAACCGGAATCAGAAAAGGACTGGCAAGTTCACAGCAAAATCATAATACTGGTCACAAAATCCTCCCTGAGGCTGCCAGTTTCCAAAAGTGTAGCCAGAGCAAATCAACATGTTGAAAGACAAGTATGAGAGACTCAAACAATGAGACTTTTTTTTTTTTTGAAGGCATGGTGCATTCTACAGCTCGCCTACAGAGGTGTGGTCAATGGTGAGAAAAAATAAAGGTTTTCTAAGGGGAGAATAAGAAATCAAAAAGGTTGCAAACCCCAAGGTAATTTAAAATGACACTCATTATCTTTCCAAGTTTTTTAAAGAAACAATGAACTAGGCCCCTGTTAGCTAAAGATTTACAAATCCAGGCTAAATTCCAAAAGTCTTAACTCCTTGCAGGCAACTCCAGGAAGCTGCTACACAAAATTTTGGAAAAGGAGGATCAGGAGCTGGAACCACCTAGTTTCAGGGTTACTTGAGGGTGTAGAGTTTGCTTAACCTGGTTCTTTAAGAGACAGTAATAGGCATTTACTAACCTGAGTCTTATTGCTTGATGAAAATTGCCTATTTTATTCATGACCTGGGTAAGGAAAGCTCTGTTTTCCCAGTTAATTCATGGAATGAGAATTCTTAGTGATTTGGTCTACAGAGTGATAGAAGCCCTGTATGCACAGACAATAAGCTTTGTTCTGCTGAAAAAACTTTTTCAGGGAGCCCCAAATCTCAGCAAGAATGTGAGCACCATAGCTCTGGAAGCCAGCTGAGGGGCAACCTACCCAGGGCCCTGAACACCAACAGTGTCCCAAAATTTACCTCCCTCACTCACATTGATAGCAGACTATCAGGGCCAGAGAAAGTCATTCATAGCAAAGACATTGCCCAACACCCAATGAGGACCTTGTCATCATCTTCAGCAGACAAACAATAAAAGCATCTCTCTTCTTGTGTTTGGTTGTCAGTTTTTGGAATCCCTCTAGAGCTTCTGTAGAGTTAGAGAACCGAGTGTCTCCAAAAAAACCCCTTGCAGATTGAAAGTCTATGAACAGAAGTTGCTGTGTTTGATTTGAGGCCTAGACCAAACATAAAAATCCTCACAAACTGACAGGATCAGCCCTGGCATAAACACCAAACACAAACACCGAAGAGTAAAGATTTCCAATAGAACATGAATACATCTCTTTGCAGCCTTTACCCATATTGGATAGATGAACATGGATCCTTACATAGGGGCTTCAAGTGCCTTTCTAGTCATGATAGGAGTGGCACAGCATTCTCAATGCAATTTTAATAGGTATCACTTGTAACAAAGAGCAAACTTGACCATGAACAGAGTAAAATAAAATAGGGCCTTGTCCTATGAACTCTCAGCTTTTTTCTTTATATGTTTTTATTGCTTTAGATTTTTATCACTTAGGCCAAAGATAAGAGTTCATGTAGCCTAGTGTCAGTCAGCTTTTCCAGAGAAAATGCCATCCTATTTATTTTATTTAAAACTTGTCTTTAAAACCAAGCAGAGGAAAGAAAGAGCGTGAAAAGAAGGAGGTAGAGAGATCATGTTGAACACTTCTTAATCACAATGAGCATAATTTATTCTGTCAACATGTGATTCATAGGATTTCATAAATCATTTAATCCACCCATCTCATTTTACATATGAGGAGATTATAGGACAAAGAGAGGAAACAACTTGTCCAAGGTCACACAAGTTTATGAGGGTAAATATAACGTTAACATGTATCCCCAGCTACTAATCTGCTTATTATTATTTAATTTCCTGCTCATTTTTTTCTATGGCAGTTGATTAGCATCCAAAAGTTTATGTTTAAGAAAAAACCTGGCATGTTACAGTAAAAAAAAAGAGGGGGGGAACTTAATTGAACCAACCACTTTTTATCTGTCATAGCCTGAGAAAGCTATTGCACCAGTCCTGTAAACAATGTCACCCTTGGGTAACCAGATAGCCCTGGAGGTCACAGTTTCAAGTCCCAGGGCTATAGCTTTACTTCCACTCTTCTTTCTTTGCTTGGGGAAAAAAAACTTCTAGAATTAGTTATTCACTATCTTAGTAAGATCATTTTTACCTACAAAGATTCATTGCTTTTGAAAAAATTAGACTTTTAAATTAAAAAGTCAGTTCCCAGAATATGCAATGGTAGTTTTCCAATTTCATGGAAAGAGTAGTTATCTGAATGTGTGGTTCTCATTTTCTTTGTGATTGAATTATTAGAAAATTCCAAGGCACAATAACATGAAAACACTATTCACATGAAGTGTGTCAGTTTACAGCAGTTTGTCAATATTGGGTGTATAAAATACAAATCCTCCCTCACTTCTTCTCAAGTAGTATTTTTAACATCTTTCATTTGGATAAATCTCTACAACTTTCTATTCCAATTCACCAAACAGTTGCTAAATGAAGGAACCTTTGTCGTGTATATATGAGGCACCGTATTTAAAACAAATTTTAAATTCTATTCTTTATACTTATATTGAAGAACATAGTTGATCTACATTAGGGTTTCTCAACTACAACACTATTGACAATAGGGATGCATAATTCTTTGCTGCAGAGTAATGTCCTATGGATTGTAGGATGTTTAGTAACATCACTGGTTTCTACCTACTAGATGCCAGTAACACCTCTGCTTTCCAGTTGTGACAATAAAAACTGTCTCCAGATATTTGAAGTGTCCTCTGGGGGGCAAAATCACCCTTGGTTGAGAACCACTTGTTTCAGAAAGAGACCCCAGTAGAAGAAAAGTTCCACGATAGCATGAACTGTGTCTGTTTTGTTCATCACTGTAGTATACACATATTGGTGGGTTGTTTTTTTTTTAAAAAAAAGTTGTAGATTAAATGAAAGACATATGGTGTTAAAGAACAAACATATTTAAAGAATATATTCATAAAACATTCAAACATCAATTTGCCACTTTCTAGCTAAGCTGTTGTCTAAATCACTTTATCTCTTTGAATCTTAGTATTGTAATATGTATTGCAGAAAATAATTTTTATTTGAACCTCTGACCTTCAGATCTAAAAAATAATGAAGGACAAAAGCCTCAAAGTAGATATTAACCTCCAGAGTGAGACCCAGACCACTTAAAATTTCAGTTCTTGCTAACCTTGTCACCATGAGCTCTAAGCCAGACTTTGGCCTTGAAGTAAGATAAAGATAGAGGAAGGAAACGGAGCTGGATCGAACAAGTCCAGAAAACCATAGGGATGTGTTGAGCTGACTAGTAGGACAGGACCTGCTTGTGGCAACATATATTGTTTACAAAGACTCGGGTACTAAAGGAAAACTGTGTGTTTGTGAGTAAGAAGGTTCAGTAGCAGTTAGTAATTAAGACACTTAGATACCTTTTCATTGAAAAGCTATGGTTTCCCCACTCTCCCTACCTTATAAGTAAATCGATTGAAAAATTATATATGTGTGTGTACATGTAGAAAACACAAAACTTAAATTCTTATTCTCCCTCTTAAGCAGCCAGCTTTGCTGGAGGCCTAAGGTCATGACTAGTCAACCTGTTAGAGAGCCCAGTATGACTTGGTAAATATTGCACAAAGAACCTCCAGAAGTCAGGTTCTATGCAAAAGGAGCGATGTGTGGGTCACACCTGTGCAGCAGTGGTGGGAAGATCTCAGTGGTGTGTGCTGAAGCCTTCTGTGTGAGGTCCATCTCATGACACATTCAGTGATCTCAGAGCTACCTGGAGTTAGATACTAATGAGGAAAAGGGTGAAGTATCTGTGGTGCCATAATACAAGTTCTACAGGAGCAAGAATTAGCTACAGGAGAATTCTCTCTCACTGAATAACCTCTTTGGCTCTGTGGAATAAAGAGGAATGGGGACACTTGGCTTGGGCTTTGTATGCCTCAGCTCCCTCACTCAGGAAGAAAATAACATTGCTGATTCTGTCTAACTTGGAGAGCTGTTGTGGGGGGCAAATAAAATAGGAACCTAGCACTTGTTAGTTTACATTTATTAATTGGCTGTTATATTAGTGTTCTCCAGAGAAATAGAACCAATTTGATATATGTGTGTATATATTTATACATATACATATATATCCTAATTTTTATTTATCATGACTTTTTTATTTTTCTATTTAGACATGTAATGTATGCTCATTGTAAAAATTCAAACATTAAGAAGTGAATAACTCACTAATTCCTACCCCTAGGGATAACTACTGTGAAGGGTTTGATGCATATATCTGCAGATTTGTTTTTATGCTTATATTACTATAAATATGAAAAGCAAAAATCACCATCGAATTGTAGGTTAGCAACTATAGTATCTAGGATAAGATTGCCCAAGAGTGATGATGAAGGCAAGGTTTTGCGTGGTGTCTACAAAGCAATCCTATATAGCAGCACCATCAAACCCATATATCAGAGAGCCTGCTAGTTAACTTCTGGCTCAACATTTCTTCGTGTCTTCCTATAACCCTGTAGCCAAGACCTATAACATTGTTATTCAGGCTTTCCAAATTAAGCATTAAGACTCCTACGCTAAATCTCTCTCTCTCTCTCTCTCTCTCTCTCTCTCTCTCTCTCTCTCTCTCACTCTCTCTCTCTCTCTCACTCTCTCACTCTCTCACTTTCTCTCTCTCTCTCCCTCTCTCAATCTATCTATCTATCTATCTATCTATCTATCTATCTATCTATCTCTATCTCTCTCTCTAATTCTTGTATGCTTTTTATTCCTTTGAATTTTGCCTTGAACCAAATTCAGGGATGAAGGAGTTGTCAACTGTCATGGCAAGTAATAATTTGAACCTCAAGAGTAGTCCTCTTGTGTGATCAGCCCAAACATCCAGCCACAAGTGTGAATAACCAAGTCAAAAAGAAGAAAACAGAAAGATGTGTGCTTTAATAGCATTTTTTTTGTTTGTTTAATTGAGTATTTATAAAACTTTGGTCATTTATTTACCACTTTTGCAGTCTTAGCCATGTTTTCATACAAGTGGTAACATTATTTGCTTAATGTTTTAAAAATCAAGTCATTGTTTTAACTTAAAATTGCCTTAAAACTTTTATCATTGGCATAAATGAAAGACCAGTATCACTTGCCATAATGGAAAATAATTGTACAATAAATATATTACTATTAATTTTTTAAGTGTATTCATATAACATCTTTTCCCCAGTTTGGTGACTATTGCTCTAATTGTCTACCTAGGGATTCCACAGTATTAGATTATTAATGAAATCTTTAGATTCTGGAGATATCTATAAGAAAAACAAACTTTAAAAATATTGTCAAAAATACAGACTCTACAAGTTTCGCCAAACTAAATTTTGGTGAATCAGAGAAATCTACTTAGTGCGATGACTATGCTTTATATTCTAAAGACCTAGGTGTGCACACACTTAGAAGCATAGAATCTTAGAACTAGGAGCAGAACTTAATCTAACCTTGGCCATACAACCTGAAGGCCAGGAGAGAGAGAAGACAGGCTCTTTCCCTTACAGGTAGATGGCGGTAAAATAAAGTTAGTTCTCCTGACCTCTACCCTCTAGTCTTCTATAAACTGTTGGAGTTAAGCGGACTTAGTGTTTTACTTATACGTCATTGTATAACAAACTACCCCAGAGCTTAGTGGCTTAAAACAGCAACCATTTTATTTCTTCTCAGTTCTGTGGATGAGACATGTGGGCAGTGTTTGGCATGATGAAGCTACTGCTCCACATGGCATCAACTGGGGTCATTCAGCTAGAGACGAAATTAGGCTTTAAGGTTCAGGAAGGCTTTATTCACATCTCTGGCACCTCACTAATTCTCCACAGGATCTTTCTTTCCTCACATGGTTAACTTGAGCTTGCTCACAGTATGGAAGTCTCAGGATAATCAAACTTTTTACATGGCATCTTGCTGCCAAAGGTGTGAGGAAACATTCCAAAACAAGCAAATGTGGGAACTGCAGATCTTGTAAGAGCTGCCTCATTCTTGTTGGTCAATATTAGTAACAGAACCAAACAAGGTTCAAGTTCAGGTGAAATCAACCCTACCTCTCAAAGAGAGGATTGACAAAAATCTGTAGCCTTCTTGAATCTACCATACTTGGGTTCAAACCCCAAAACTACCACATGCCAGCTATTTCTCCTGAGACAAATTGTTTCACCTCAGTTTTCTTGTTAGGAATAATGCACATAATAATCATATTTGCCCCCTTAAGATTGCTGTGGGGATTAAATAAGATAAGCATATAATAAAATTAGTACTGTGCCAGAAAGATAGTTAAGTGTTCAACATAGTTTTAGCTATTTTCTTTCCTATCTACCAAGAGCTTATTTTCCTCTAATGTTTTGAAGTTTAGTAACCTCAGCATTGAGAACTCTAATCTTGGGATGTAATATTCAAGCATAATAGAAACATTATCTACCAAAATGTTAAGCGAAAGGGAAATATTCTCAGTTATCAGTCTTCCAGCCCTCCCAGACTAAACCTGTGTCCAAGCCAACACAGAAGCTATGAATTGAAAGGTTTATCTTCAAAAGCTGACCTTCAAACATTCCAAAGGCCTATGTAAGAAAACAGAACCATGGAGCCAGTCCATAGCTGTTTAGAGTCTGATCACCAAATGACAATTATATTCATTGGTATGTTTATTTCAGTTTTTAAATGTGCTTTTTATCTTAAACAGAATGAACAAGGAAGATATTCACTCTGCTTGCATTTAAAGTCTAATAATTTTATTAAGCTGGGCTACTTACAACAATAAGACAACTGGAAATTTTTACTTGCTAAAAAAATGTGTCTTATACACTAGGATAGTAGTTCTCTACTGGGATAATTTTGAGCCACCTATTCAGGGAACATTAGGCAATGTCTGGAGACATTCGTGGTTGTCACAACTGAGGAAAGGGAGTGGCATTACTGGCATCTAGTGGATAGAGGCCAGAGACACTGCTAAACATCCTACAGTGCACAGAAAAGCTCCCCACAACAGAGAATTCAGTGGCCCTAAATGTCAATGATGCTGAGGTTCAGAAACCCTTGTCTAAGACATCACTGCAATGAAATTAGCTTTAGGAATACATATAAAATTTTATAGGGACAGGCTAACTTGTCAGGGTCCAGAAATCCTCTCTAGTCATTTTGTGACCACAGGACAAAATGGACTTAATTATTTTGCCTATCAGGTAAAGTACATTGTATAAACTCAGAAGTATGTGGCCAAGGGGTAGGAGGTATACTGTGGAAAGCGGTACTACCTTCTAAGCATATGCTCCAAAAGTGTTGTTTCAACAATTTTAAAGTAGTTTGTAAGATGATGATGAAAAGATGTAAGAGGAAACAGTGTGAACACAAACCCAGTCAACAAGGTGAGCAAAGGTAACCAAGGGTCGCATAGTTTTTACATACTTACAACCCCCAGCTCAGCCCCACTCTATTCCCAAACATGACCTCTTCCATCCTAAAACCTGTTAGAGTACTTCTGTTGACATCCAAAGAGAAGTGCCAGAATGTAAGTGTCTTATTTATCCCTACAAGATTCTGGTAGGAAATGGCTATTTATTGGTTATAGAATGAATGAATAATAAAAATAAAAATAAAGAACAATGAATTAGTCACACAACCAAATAAGCAAGCAAACAAAGTAGCAATTTTTGTTGCAATAAACCAGCATTTTCACCTTTTTTTTTCCAGAGCCTAAGACAAAGGTATAGAGTTAAGATTTAAAATTTTGAAAAAGACCAAGTATATTTTTAAAAATATCAAGTAAAAATCTGGGGGAATGAAACCCCAACTTTTTAAAATGTGGGTGAGGGAGTACCTGCAGCAATGTGTGTGAATGCACTAATGACTGTTCAGTAGCCTGCAGACGCCATTAAGTCGCTAACAATGAGGTGGCTTAATATCTAAGATGGCTGACAGCTGATGCAATCTCTGCAGACCTCACATTGCACCAGGGACCTTCCGGGCGTGGAAAGACCCTAACCGGGTGAACAAAACAATGGAACACCACACCCAGCACATCCAGGACCAAAAAAGCCTTTAAAAACAACTCCCTCATCCCCTTCGGGCGCGACTTCTCTGGCCCCTACCTGGACCAGTGAACCTCGCCCACAGACCCCCAATAAAGCCTTGTCCAGTACTTCACTTTGGTACTCTGTGCTTTTTATTCGATTCCGGCCGATCAATGACACATGTGACAACATGGATGAATTTCACAGATCTCATGGTGAACAAAAGTCAGACACAAAAGCAAACATATTGTATGGTTTCATTTGTGAAGCAAAGTTTTCAGCCTTGATGTTAGTGACTTTTGGTCGGGTAATTAATTCTTTGTTGTAGGGGACTGTGCTGTGCATTGTAGGATGTTTAGCAGTATCCCTGAGCTGACTTGTTGCCATTAACACCCACTCTCCAATTATGACAGACAACAATGTCTCCAGACTTTGATTAATGCCCTGAGAGGAGGATCATCCTCCACTGAGCACCCTGATATGGAATAATCTATGGTGTTAGAAGAATGGGTGGTACCAGAGTGGGGGCCTAAGAGGCAATTTTTGGAATGCTAATAATATTTTTTTATCTAGGTACTGAATAAATGTGTTTCACTTTGTTTAAAAAAAAAAGTCATTGAGCCTAACACATATGTTTTATGCATTTTCCTGTATGTATAAAGTTTACTTGGAGAAAAAAATAAGCAGGGTTATAAGAATAGAGAATAGAAATTTTAATTGCTGATAGGGAAAAGGGTTTGGGCTGATGGAAGAATCTGTACAACACTCCAACATTTTCCAATAATCTAGGTTTATTTCTCAACATCTGTTGCTATTTCCAAAGTTTAAGTAAGGTTTTTACAAAATGTAACTTGGACAAGAAATTTCACAGCTCATCTTTAGAGGCAGAAAGCTAGTGGAAAAATAAAAGTGTATGACCTACAGAACTGTGAGATCAGCACGTCCTCTGTGCTGGCACACAGCTCTGAGGTGGAGTTTCACACACACTTACTGATTACATTGTTGAGATTATCATAAAAGAGTTCCGTTTGTCAGATTTCTCTTCCTTGCTATGATAACTGTCAGGTTCTTGGGCTGCTATTGTCCCACTTGTTCTCACAGTGAGTCACTGCTGTGCCTAAAACAAAATTATTATTTGAAATGTCTCTCTTTAAACACTGGGATTCTTTAAACTTGTCAGGGCCCAAAAATTCTATTGAAATGACCTCTGAGGAAGGGTTTTGTTGGATCTTTGACTTGTTGAAGAAACTTTGCTGTATCTAATATTGTTTTAAAGAAATAGACCAGTGGCTGAAGCTTGGAAACATTTTGGCTCTTTAGGAATTTTCTTTGCAAATGCAGTAATTTTAATTTGACTTACTCAACACTAAAGTCATTCTATTTAAACATCTCTGCTAAGGGAAAAGCAAAGACCAGAGAGACAGAGGGTGCTTGAATGGTTTGCAATATGCTCAGGACACTCTTTTTTTGAATTCCCTAAGGGGAAATTCCCTCAACTTTCCCACTCTTTATTGTATCCATTGGCAAATTAAGTTCTGGAACTCAATGCCTTACCCAGAATTTCACTGAGCTCAAGGACATACACAAACACAAAAGGACAAGCCAAGAGTTCTTTGAAGGTTAAGATTTCTGGTGAGATCATGAAAATCCAACACGTGAAATCTTGCAGGGAAATAAACTACACCATGAGTCCTCTGTGCTCATTATATTTAATTTCCCTCAGGTTCTTAGCTGTGTTTCTAGAAAAGAACTGACTATGTAGCTACATCATCCTTGCTCTGGGCTTCTGAAAGATGATGGCACAAAATCTACTGATCTTTTATTCTCTTGAAACACAAAGTTGCCTCCCTTCTTTAAAGACATACAAGCTCCAAATGTATGAAATTAGTGAAAAGTTGGGGGAAAGAATCATGCCCCAGAGTTTCTCATCTCAAAGAGAAAATATGATATTTCTTAACTTAACATCAAATTGTAGCCTGTAACATTGGAAAGATAATAAAATTGCATCCCAAAGCAACTTCTTTTGAATCAAAAGACGTATTGAACTACTGAAATAGCAGTTATTATTTTATTAGCTAGCATGGGTTTGTAAATTACTATCAGAGGGCCCAACCTAACCATGCTTATTTATTTATGTATTTTCTGGGGCTGCTTTCAAGATACAATGTCACAATTGAGTAGTTGTGACAGAAACAGCAAGGCCACAAAGCCAAAAATATTTGCCATCTGCCCTTCACAGAACAAATTTGCCAACTAAGGGCTACGTCTAAAAAGTTTTAACTCTAAATTATGTTAATTTTTAACTGTCAGAACTATATTATCCTCATTTTTAGTTTTATTCTTAAAAACGCCTGAGATATATCTGCTTATAAGGTTCCCATGTAATACATTTGTGACAGCTTTAAATTTTTGTTCCTTCTAACCACATCCAATCTCTCTCGCACTCTCTCTCCTTCTCTCCCTCCCCTCTATGCTCTCTCTCTTGCTCTCTTGCTCTTGCTCCCATCCCTCTCCTTGTAACTCTCACTCTTTCTTTCTAGCTATCCTACTCTTTTTTATCGACCTCTCTATAGAAAGAGAAAGGGATTTTGGTAAGACAGAGAAACAAATTAAAGACATAAAGACATAGTAACTTCATAAGATATCAATAAGTCTCTATAAAAATTATCCTTATTGCTCACAGATATATTTGTCCTAAAAGATGCTTCAATCTAAAAACTCTAAAGGACACAAATCAAAGCTTTGTGGGGACATGAGAATCTTCAATTTTCACAAACCCATTGTAGTTTGAGACCACCACAGAGATTGGCCTAAGTCTCCAAACTCTCCTGTCCACAGACCATTTTCTGGCCCCTGCTCTCCCCTTTCAATGCCCTTGTGTTTGGAGGTCAAAACAATACATTCTTTCTATCAACTTGAATTTCTTCTGCCCTGACCACCAGTTTCTTAAAAAATATAAATCCTTTACAGGACCTCGAACACCTTCATAGGATTAGAACAAGTGGCTGTCCAGAATGATTGAAAATGGAATGCTAAGCTTAGGTGTGCTGGCTGCTGAACTATGCAACGAATGGGAGGCTCAGGCATATGGTTATCATACAGAAAAAATGTTCTAGATTGGAACCATGTGTGCAAGGGCCTAAGTGGAGGCAATTAAGGCTATGATGGTGTTAGACAACTGCCATTAAAATCCTACAAACCACCCACTGACTTTTATGAGGAAAGCTCAATGCAAACAAGCTATTTCCTTGAGACCTACCATATAATTGATAATTGTTTGAGCAGTTTGTAAAGAAATGGCCTTTAGTCTGATACTGAATTCTTCTTCTGGAACCATTCTCAGTACTAATCTCCTCCAGTGTCTCCCAGTGTACCAAAAACCCTCATTTTACCAATTCACCAGGAAAATTAAAAAGAATTACAATTCTTGTGCTTTGGTGATAATTATTTAAACCTACTTTTCTTTGGGGTCTTATCAAAACTGTGTTATAATCACATGTTTACAATTCATGCCACCAGCAAAATTGGGGTTCCTTGAGGACAACCACTTCTTCAACTTTGTATGTCACCTCCCCTAACATCATGCCTGATATGCACCCTAGTTGATTAATCAGAAAAAGAAGAAAAGCTGCCTTTTGTTCTGTGAACTGGAGATAGGGCTCATAGGGATATGGGTAACAATAATCAACTAACTTGGAGAATTTTCTTACAGCTGGGCAATAAAGATGGACCATTCTCTCAGCCTGAGGGGCAGTGGAGGCTATGGGCACCACACACAGCTGCTCAAAATTTTGCTTGTATAGCAGTAGTCTGGGGCCAGATTGTTGCACTTTTTGCAGACTCAGCCCCATAAACAGACATTTTTTGGACCAAAGCTCTCTGCTCAGATCTTTTCTGCCACTCTGACTACATTTGTCCCAATCATGTCATTCTGTGGGTTAACAAAAATTTCAGACCTTGGGGAAAATAAAAGGACATCTTTAGGCAAGATGGCTTACATGTCAGCCTTACAACTGCCATGAAGGATGTGCAACCATTTTTAGTGCCTGTTCCACTCTTTCTTTCCCACTGTGAGTACCAAAACTCACATCAAGTTACATTGGTATAGTGGCGGTGATCTTTAAAGAAAATTTTATTTTCAAAAAAACACATGGGAGAAAACATTCTTTCCTCTTGGAGCCTGGCCTCTTTTCCCCAGTCCAGTGGCAGCGTGACTGAGCCACACTTGTTCCCATCTGTTTTGCAGCTGCTGAGTCAAAGAAAACGGCTGGGATACTTTCTAGCATTGTAGTTACACCAGGGCTGATTTGCTTATACTTTCCTTTTGGCATTCACTTCTCTAAGCACTCAGCCTATTTTCAAGTAAGCCCCTGAGATTTCTTTTTTTAGAGAAAAATATTCTCTACATTCCCATCTTCATTTGGGCATAAAGATGGGAGCATTCCCTTTGTCTCAAGCCTGGTGTTTATGTTCAATTTAACAGATGTCCACTGGGCACCTACCACATGACCAGACACTATTCTATGTGTTGTAAGAAGTCTGATGCTGAATACAATATAATCCTTGCTTTAAAGGGTGACCAGTGAAGAGCTTATTATAACAAAATAAAATAAGTACCTACAATCCATAAGTACCCAAGTGTTGTAAGAGATAGAATAATTAATTCTATTCGGGGGTAACAGAGAACCCTGAACTCAAGTTGAAGTTTTAGGGAATAAATAAAAGCTTACCAAGAAAGTACATTAATAATAATAGTTATTATATATTTTATTATGTAATTTATAATAATATATATCTATATCCAGTACCATTTATTGAGCACATATAATGTGGCAGGCATTCTGCTGAAAGATTTGCATATTTCATCTCATTTATTTTTCACAGTAATCACTATAATACTAGCATTATTATAATGAAATAGCATTATATTTCTAATACTTGCTATATAACAGGCACTGATCTAAGCACTTCATATAGAGTTTTATATAGAGACAAAGAAAAAGTGAGATGGAATCTTTGGACTTTTGTTCTCAACTCTGTGGTCACTATTCAGAGTTTCAGCAAAAATAAAATATTAAACTTTTTTCCAGTGGTTCTAGATTTTTACTATGTCTAAAGCATGCTTAATACATAAAAGAGGTAAAAAAAAAATTAAAGAAAAGGAAGGAAGAAAGAAAGGAAGGAAGGAAGGAAGGAAGGAAGGAAGGAAGGAAGGAAGGAAGGAAGAAAGGAAGGAAGGAAGAAGAATGGAGGAAGGAAAAAAGTAAAGAAAAGGGAATAAGAAGGGAAGGGAAGAGGGAGGGGGTGGAAAGGAAAGAAAAAAAAGTGAGAAAAGAAAGAGAAATTTTAAAAACAGGAAAAGAAACAGAAGAGAGAAAAGGGTGTCCTATTTCCGGCCTTTGATATAGTTCTATAATGAGCTTTCTCATGATTTTTATCCAAAGTACATAGAATCCTACTGGGGAGAGTCTGCTAATGTCGAGCCATGTTTATGCTTAGCTAAAGCCAATCCTCTTTGATTCCCATCTGGAACAGAGTTTTTGGAACCAACATTGTTCCATAGCTGATGTCCAAGACAATCTGTGACTTAGCTTTAGACTTAATTGTTCTTGATATATTGGTGACTTTCACCATTAAATCTAATATGTCTGTATTTGTATTTGTATTTGTATTTATATTTATATTTGTATTTGTATTGACACAAATTGGGAGGATTGACTAGAATGAGAAAACCATGAGAAAAAATTTTCATATGATGATAAATATTTATTTCTTACATATAAACTATTGTTCCTAGTTTTCTCTCTTCTTTGTCCAACTCCAGAGTATAAAAATGAGGAGAAATAAGACTGCATTTATGCTACAGAAATAGGACAATTCCATGGGAGGCAACAGTTACTCAACTGATAGTTTGGCCTCCCCATGACACGAAAAGTTCTGTGGTTCCCTGAGAAGTATAGTGTATCACTGAGAAAGAAAGGCAGCAGCATCAGGAGCAAATCTTCTAAATATTAATTGAGGTTCTTAAATGTGAGCTCTCATTGCAGGCTCCAGACTCCCCCACAGAATGAAATTATATTGAACATTAAACATTTTTCAGAGTTCACCTTCCACTTTAAAGAAGAGAAAGAAAATTGTTTTGGCAATGCACATATCTATTAGTATACACATAAAGAATAATAAAAGCACGTCTTTTAAAAAAAGAAAAAAGAAAAAAGGAAGCTTTAAAAAGAGGATGTAGAAAACAGCTCCCTGAGAAGTAATTTTTCAATTTCCTTGATTTGTTTAGCGGGAAATTGCCCTCTAATTTATTATAATTTGAAAAGACAATGAATTCTTCATTTGAAATTAATATAAAAATGACTAAAATGCATCTTGCTTGTTTCAGAATTTACAACCTTGTTTGGGTAAAGCATTTTGAGTCATGGATCACTGTTAAAACCCAAGACTTAGTGAAGGCTGGTAATGCTTTCCATATGGTTTTCCCTAAATGATAATTATAGCTCATTCTGAACTACAAATTATGTACACTAAAATGTTAATTTAATTTAAGGTTACTGACTAGATTTTTTTTTTCTAAAAGCAGGTGTAATAAAAATTACATTGTCTGAATATTGTCAGTTAACCTAGACATGATGAGTTGGTATAACCAGATTATTTCTGAATTTGACTTTATTTTGCGGATTCTGCTTGCAAATGTTCATCCTGGTATGCATTTTCTATGATTTATTCTGAAAGGATAAAACATTAATGAAGAAAATCAAAACAAATGCCTCTCCTGGACTCTCTAATAAGGCTGTTTGAAATAGTCTATCTAGGAGAGAAAATAAGAGTATAAAACTGCACGCCAGTCTCCATCTGACTTCTTGGAATTTCATGATCAATCAGCATTAAGTCAGAAACATTAATAAGTATTGAAGTTGAAATTAACTGCAACCTCTGACTGAAAAGTATTTACCTTTCAGTTAGTTTCTATAATGAAATATGGCAATGAATTAGCCATAATAGCCTGGAGAAAGGTGCTTAATAAGAAAAACTGCTCATGTTTAAAAGCCAAGCTCTTTTTATGTTTATTTTAGTGAATCCTCCTTTTCCTTCTCTCACTTTGCCCAACAATTGTTTTTCCAGGGAGCCATTACTGCCTAAAATAGAGGTAAATAGTTTGGAAGAACTTTAATTAGTCTTAATATTTCTAAAATGTCATGAGTCTTAGAAATTCTTTGAGCCCAGAGGATCAATAGAATGAGTATTCAAAAAGGAGATAGAATGTACAATAGGTAGGGACTGGGGTTCCGCAGCCAAATAGCTTGGGCTGAAACCTGGCTCCCCAAACTTATTATACCTGAGACTTGAGAAAGTCACTTAATTGTTGTGAGCCTTAGTTACCTTATCTTTTGAATGGGTACAATAGTAATAATACTTATGTTGTATGTAGATATGATGCCAAAATAGTTTATCATAGAATCTGATACCTGGAAATAATCTCTAATTGTTTACTACCTAGAAAAAATTTACAGTGCTTTTTAAAAATGTTAATATTTGGGTCCCCACCTTGAGAGATTTCAATTTCTAAATGTTAACCAGAGTCCAGATATCTACATTTTGACAAATATCCAACGTGTTCCTGAACCACACCTCAAGAAACACTGATTTGGTTCAACTCCCATGTTTGGAAGATGAGAAAAATGAGTTCCAGAAGCTGAAATGCCTTTGTTGAGGTCACACAGTTAGTTGGTGATTCATCTGATAGAGATCTCTGGTCTCTCAGCTTCCATTCTAACATGCTATCCACCATAGTTACCTCCATTTGTTAAAACTTTAATACGAGGTTCCTAACCATAAGTGCACAATAGAAATACCTAAAGAGACTTTTAAAATACTCATGCCCAAGGCCCAGCCCAGAACTGCTGAAGCTAATAACAAGTGGCAGCTTTCATACCTGAACCCAACTGTCCCCGATTGTTCCACAGTACTAGATGATTAACCGATATTAACTTCTCTTTCTTATCTCAGGCTAAGCTCAGAGCACATAATTTAACTTATATTTGAGTCATTTTTTTCTTCCTGACCACACTGGTGGATCATGGTACTATAATTGAAACACAAATTATTAAACAAAGTATATTTTCAGTTTATTTCCCTTCTCCTCCCATTATGGAAAACTATGGCATTGTCAACGACCCAGGCAAAGCATTTTGCCTCTCCCATCAACAGTTGGCACCAAATGTTAGTTGTGTAAATGAAGTCATTTGGACCTTCCAGCACTAGTCAAGATGCCAGATAACTGAGGCTACACCAATGATCCCAGGCAAGACAGACAGAAGAACCACTGAATTGGTAGAAATAAAAAATTGGGGGGTGGTTTGTTTCTCAGAAATAAGTACCTAAAGATTTCTCTGAAGTCCCGAGGATCAAATTGCTTTAGGCAACAGTAGCTTACATCAGAGACCAAGGTTGTGACCCTCATTGTGTTTCTCCTGCTGAGCCCATAACAGCTCAATCTGGATCCCAGGCTGGCTCTGAGCAAAATGACTGAAAGCAAAAGTATTCTATGGCTTTTCTACTTTCTCATTAAACATTTCTTTTTCTTATTTTAGGAGCTTCTCTCCTCTCACAGACACCCACCAGGTTCTAGAGCCACCACAGGAGCAGCTCATCACCACCAGCCTCTGCCAGGCAAGGCTCCATGATCCAAGAGGGCCTCCTTCTCCTTCCTACCTACAAAAACTTTTCATCCCTAAACACTCTGCTCCCACCTCACTGTCACAGAGGAAATAGTCCAGATCTATTGATTACTAAGATGTGAATGATAGATGAAATGTTTTTACAATGTTTATTAATAATTATTTTAGAATCCTATGTACCCCAGACATACACCACCTCTAACTTCATGAGGAAACACATAGGGAAAAAGAATTAGAGGGTGAGATGACTTTCCCAAGGTCATGGAGCTACCAGAGAGCTTAAATCTTTCAGACTCTAAAGACAGCCCTTTTTTAATATTTAACATTGCCTGATCTGTAGGTGTGCCCTCAAATACTTAATTTCGGAAACTGTGTCAAGAAAAGGAAGGAAATAGTTGGAAAATGTTTAGTCATTAAGTGGGTATCCACTGGGTACTCATTGTCCATAAAGCACTGTTTAAGCCCTTGTAAGAGCTACATATAAGAACCACTGAAGATTTTTGAGCAAAAGAGCACTTGATATTTTTCCCTGAAAGATCACTCTCTCAGTAGACTTAGAAAACAAATTAGGATATAGGGTGAGCGGGTAAGAGTAGGAAGGCCTGAACTAAGGCAAATTAGAAAGTTGACAAGCTGCTTAGCGGTAAAATTCACAGAATTGTAGTTATATCTCGAGAGAGAGGATTTAAAACTGCCTATAATAATAATAATGTCTTCATTATGTATTAACAGAGTGAATTTGGATCCCAGTTTTATCATTTAATAGCTGTATAAATTTGGGCAAGATACTTTGCCTTCTAAATCTGTTTCCTCATATGTAAAATGAAAATAATAAGCACACCAACCTCAGAGGACTGTTGTGAGTATTGAATATAATCATGTAGGCAAAGCACTAAGCATTGGGCCTGGAATATTATAAACACTCAGTAAATGGTAATTATGATGATGATGATGATGCTTGTGTTTAAAAGTTTTTACCACTTGCAAGCTTTTACCATCATCCTCTTTCCTTTGTCTTCATTTGTGTGGTGACATTGGGCTATGTGTGGATAACCGGTCCAATATTGTAGGGTCTTTGAGAAAACTTTATAAATATCATCATGAATGTTCCCAACTCGTATGCATTTTACCTATTAGTTGGATGATTTTAAGATGTCTCATTCAGTATTCAGCACTGCATGACACATATTGTGATTTAGGGAACTCAATTATCTAAGAAACTTGGGATATCTCAGGGTCCAGAAATTTGCCTCAAAGAATTTGTCTGTTTAACAGGAAAGGTAGTAAGTGTATTCCTCCCAAGTGCAAACTCTTCTGAAATATTAAATTTTTTCCTAGTGTTTGAACTGAGTCATATGTCAAGAAAAACACATTGCATTCCTTCGCCATAAGACAAATGCCATATGTTAAGTTTATTTTTAAATAGTGAATAAGAACAGGGAGACCATGTTCCAGGTTGAGAAAATATTGATGCTGTGGTGACGGCAAGGCAGGTTATGGTTTAATTCATACCTATGGATTAAAGAATGAAAAATGAACCCACATTCACAGCCTGACATCCGTGTAAATTGTGCATAGGGACGGAGTTCGCTCTACCTCCCTTAATGTTCTCGGGATAAAGTAAATACTGAAGGCCTTGAAGTCTTTCCTAAGCCTAACAAAGCTGGCACAGCTGTTGCCCAGATGAACCGCTGGGTGGGTGGAAAGGCCTAGGAGCAGGAGAGACAGAACAGATGACTGGAGTTTAGAGGACTTAGGAGAAAGAGTGGAAAACAGTGGAAAATTTTCAGGATTACCATCATGTACAATTCCAAGTGGATAAAGCTGGAGCATGGAGTATTCCTTCACCCATCCCCTTTCTGACCTTTTTTCTGGCCAACTCCACATTCATGTCCCATTCTCCTCCTCTCACTGTTCACAGAGTTTCAGTTGATCAGCAAGGGCAGTTTAGAAGTATTTCTTAAACCTAAAAATGCATATACCTTAACCCTCAGCTCTTTTCCTTCTCATACTCTGAGAAAGAAGATTTGGTAGCATATGTAACATAGCAAGCAACTGGAAATATTTTAAATGTCCAGCAGTAGATGAAATAAGGCATAGTGTTCGTATATTGATCTTAAGATTTCTCATTTGCAAAAGGGACCAATATTGGCTGCTTCATGGAGGTCAATGAGGATTAAGTAAGAACAATTCTTATCAAATAGTCAGCAGTCCATGAATTGTTGCTGTTTTTATTATTACATGGAATACTATGCAGCTGTTAAAAAGAATTACTTATATTATTCTATAACAACCGATAATAATGGCAAAACCAAAAAACAAATGCAGAGCAATAAACACAGTATATCATTTATATTTTTATTTTTATATTTACAACAACATCAATTACCTACCAAGAACATATTTGCCTAGATTTCAATAATCATTTTGAAAAGACTCTCAGACATTCAATGGAACTAGAAAATAAAAACGTGCAGAACCAGCATACGTATGTATATATTTTAAAACCTCATAGAACCATATTAAACAATTTCTTTGGATATTCACATGTGTGTGAACACAGAAAGCTGTCAGAAAAAGTACATATCAAGCTCCTAAAGAAAAGAAGTGAATAAAATTGGGGGGATTTTGTTTTTCTCTGATCTCAAAAAATTGAAGTTGTTTAGAATTGGTGTGGCAGAAAGGAACAATTTGAGCCTTATTGCTAATGCTTTTATTTTGTATAGGAATAAATACTTATGTGTTACTCATGCCATTAAAAATACTTTAAAGTAGAAAGAGTAACTATTAACCAAATCACATGTATTTTTCTTGAGCAAGCATGACCTGAATTTTTCAACCTCAGGATAGGAGCACCTTCAGAGACCTTCTAGAACAGGTGCCTCATCTCTAGTTGAGGGGGTCAAACATTTAGGATGAAAGGTGACTCTCTCAAGGTCACACAGCAGAGGCAGATAGGAGAGAAGAAGGGAATGAGCAGGCAGTATAGATAGTGGTGGGGATGAGTAGTTGGAAAGAAACTAGTGAAGTCGCAAATCAGCTAAGGTTAAGGGACATTGGAGGAAAGAAATGGGAATGATATTAAGAGGTTTTGTCACAGAGATCCACAAAAATAAAAATTCAGCATACAGGTTCGTCAGGCTTATCCCTTCTCACTGCTTCTCAGGGGATTTGGGGTTGGCCTGCTCACCCTCTAGGGTCTTTGAATGTGTGAAAACTAGTAATAGTAAAAGGAGAATTGAAAAATAAAAAGAAAAATCTAGAAATCTTTACATTAGAAAAGACTAAAACCCTCTTGAGAGAAAATAAAAAATCTAGAATGCTGAGGGACAGGCATCAGAGAGGAGCCAGGCTAGAGAGGGGCTGGAAAGAGTGGGGGTTTGGGGAAATGCAGCAAGAGTTGGTTACACTCCAGAGACAATAGACAAAGAAGAAAGAGAATTTATAAAGTTTCTATGGGTTGGAATCATAGTACCTTTTGTGAAACATTTCAAGAGAATTCAGTAAAAATTTAAATTGTTCTTTAACATTTTCTGGATGTCAGCCATAGTATTGTGTGAAATGGACACTAACCCAAGATCCTGACATTTGTACTAAAAATCAGCACTGCTGATGGAGATGGAAGGAGACATACAACACTCCGAAATGTTAAGTTAATATTAGGAGGGGACCTGGAGCCCTTTTTCCAAATTGTATTTCTCAATTATTTTTACTCTTTGCTCTCATCCCTTTGTTTCTCATGCGAAGGTAAAAGGAGATGGTGGTCTTATAAAACGCACAACTTATAAAACCACTTCCTTTCCTGAAGTACAAAAAGGGAATTTCATAACAGTACCAATGCCCAACCAAGAACGCGCTTGCTTGGTTTCTGATTCTCATCTTAATTAACCTCTAAGACTTTTAGTGGAATTAGAAAACAAAAATTTGCAGGAAAAGTGTAGATGTCAAATTATCATTACTCGAAGGATAGAATACACACACACACACACACACACACACACACACACACACACACACACACGAAGGAAAAAAAGACACATATCCTTGGTTTGTGCTGGCAAAGTACCATACCAGATCAGGAGGTTAGGGACTTACTACATTTGGAGCCATGTTAAAAGAAAATTTAAACGTTTTCTTGCCTTATTATAAGCACCCACCTCAGAACCTTGTTTTATCTGTCCTTGACTACCCCGCTTGATGAACAGATTATTTATGCTGCAGTTTTCAGACAGATCAGAATATGCATTGACATTTATTTGCCAAAGGTTACCTGGGTGACACCTTCTTATAAGAATGGAAATAATTCTCCTGAATCCCGCACACACTGAATGAAGAATAAACAATCTTGCTGAAATCTTCTACATGAACTGGAATGTGAAAAGCCTTTAGTTTGCTTGCTGTAGTGCAAAAATTTGAGAAATATTTAATCTTTAAAGATACACAATGGTATCACAATTTTGTTTCAAGTGCAACAAAAGCACAATATAGGTCAGTATATTTAAAATGTAATGTCATTGTATATTTTCAAAATGCAAACAGAGTTTGATGAATAGCTAAAGAGCATCAGACCATATCTTATCCTTATAAAAGTGTCTCCCATGAATGTTAACTGTATCTCTCAGAACATTTAATATGTTCTATAGCTAAATGCGTAGACAATAACACTATTTTATATATACTTATCTGATGTGTGGTCTATGGCAATTGAAAGTGAGGATTATACAAATTTTGTGTGCCCAGCCTTTTGCTTTGAACAAAAAAACAAATCTAAAGGTTTATAATTTTTCAGATCTTTTATATACCTCGAGTTTTAAAAAATCTATTTTTTGAGACTATTCTTCCATTTTTAAAAATAATCAAACCAGATTATTATAGTATATCTTTATCTGTTTCAATCTATGTTTGATGTTCAGTTGTGTATTTAAAACTATCTTAGTTTTATATCATAAACTGATATATGTTCTTATAAAAAAGAATCTGTATAATATGTCTTTAATGCAGCTACTAGTAACAAAGACACACATATGGGGATTTATTCCCTCTTGTAGAGTCTGGAAGCAAGCAATAGAGCAAGCCTATCCAAAGGAACTTTCTGTGATAATGAAAGTGTTCTATTTGTGTTGTTCAATTCAGTAGCCACTAGCTGCCATGGGTAACTGTTGATCACTTAAAATATAGCTAGTAGGGCTAAAAACTAAATTTTTTTGTAATTTTAATTAAATTAAAATGTCTACATGTAGCTTATGAATCCCACAGTAGACAATAGGTTAGTATGGAGAAGACTCAGGCTCTTTTATCCTAGTATTTCCCTGTTAGTGGTTTCCACCCTCAAGATCTCTTTATGCTCCAAGATGGCTGCTAGAGTCACACCATGAATCCACATTCTAGGGAGCAGGAAAGAACATGGACAAAAGGGATGATTCCTTCCCTTTTAAGGAGGCTTCTTAACTGTCCTACACAACACTTCTAACTTCTAGCTTGCCCAGAACTTAGTCACATAGCCACACTGAGCCACAAGGAACCTGAGAGTTGTTCAGTTTTGGGTTCCGACTGTAAAGGGAATTTGAGGGCAGGTAGTTGGCAGTACCTGACACACAAAAAAATATATATAAAGTTCACCATTCCCATTTATTTACATTCCCTTTACAACTCAAATTCATTTTCAGTCCTTGAAGATAATTGCCATTAATAAAATTGTGTATAATTATCTGGCAAAATCATTTTTAGACAAACATATACTTTGTTTTTACATTTTTCTCTTTTTATGTACTCTTCTGCAAATTATGTTTTAAATTTCACAACGGTTCTTGAATTACTTTCAATGATAGTGATAGCATGTATAGATCTATATTATTCTGCTTCATCCAATATATAATAAATTCTATAAGGCAAGAATTTTGTCTACTGTATTTATCTTTGTGCCCTACACATAGTAGACATTGAAAAACTTAGCAGCATAGTGTCTTCTTTTGGGATATACCATAATTTAGTTAATTCATTCTTTCCTCCCATGCCCAAAATGACAACCATCCCCACCAACAATAAAAAATAACTTTGATTTGTTCTCTAGGAAACTTGTATAGTTAACTAAATTAGCAACAATGCTGCCAATACAATTTCTTAATGTCTTCTCAATCAGCTGCAAAAATTGATTGTCTCCACCCTGTTGTGATTCGATTTAGTTGTTATAACAACTCAAAAATGTGTGTCCATGTGTCTATTACTCCAGCCATGCAGGTATACATGGATTCAGAACACCAGGTAAGGTGTAAGTCAAATTAGTTAAAAATTATCTGAGAAAGAAAAAGAAATGACTTCTTTGTGTTTCCAGATATTCTATTAGTAGATACATGCCACAACTGGAGAAAAATGATTACAGAGGCAGTTTAGAATAGGAGTGCAGTGAATGTCTATTCTGGGGAGACCTTAACCATCCCCAGCTGTGCTAATCCCTGGAGATTTTGTGTGGAAAGTGTAGTTGATGAAACATAGGCAGTTTGACAAACAGGAAGGAAGCAATAGCTTTGGAATCAGACCAACCAGGGTTTGACTCCTGGCTCAGCTCCTTCCTAATCACATGACACTAAGTAACTTAGGAAATGTCCCTGAGGTTTGCTTTTCTTATCATTAAAAGAGTGATAGTGTCCTGTACCTCTGAATGTTGTCATAGGAATTAAATGAAAAATCACACACTGCCTGGCACATAGTAGCACTCACACGATCAGAACTGTATATACATAAAATATTCATGTATTGCCAGAATATTAAAATGGGTCCTAAGAGCCAGTGAGTCCGTGTGGAAGGAGATCTTTACAATCATGGAGTGCATCAGAATTTGATAAGTCAGACTGTTATATGGCCTGAGATGAAGCACATTTCCATTTCTCTGTAAAGGCATCCTCACTTTACAGAGTCCAAACATAGTCCAAAACAGAAACATAGTCCAAACACACTTGGATGGCTCCCTGCTGACTGATTTGGTCACTTTTAGTATCTGAAAGATGTAGAGACCAGTACAATAGGACAATAGCAGCCCTCTAGACCAGAAGCTCAACATCACAGACTTCAATTTAGAAATATTTCTAAACAGAAGTTACATTGATCAGCTCTATTAGAGATACTTATGGCTGCTAGTTAAAAACGCAAATTTCTGCTGCCCAACTAAACATCAAAATCTGGGGGAAGATGGGGTCCACGGCCCTCCACTTTAACAAACTGGACTTTTTTGCACAGAAAATTTTTAAAACTATTGTCCAAAAGGAACTTAAATGGAATAACAATAACTAAAATGAATAATTAAATACTTTTTAGAACCTAGCTTGTTGAAGCGACACAGATGAGTAACACTAGAATACAAAGATGCCCTTCTCCTTAAGGACATGTAAACAACACAGTATAATGAGCACAGAATAGAGCTAAGTAGGAGGTTTAGAGAAATAACAGAGAAGAAGGAGTGATTAAATCTGTCAAGCATTGTTAGAGGAGACTTAAAAAAAAAGATACCTGAGTTGGGCCTTGAAGGGCGAGTAAGAGTTTACCAAGTTGACCAGATGGCGCAATTCAATTCTAAGGCAGTGCCACTCAGGCTTTACTGCATGTATGAATCACTTGGAGGCCCTATTAAAATGCAAGTTCTGTTTTAATTCATCTAGGGAGATGCTGAGTCACAGATCATGCAAAGCTCTGGAGGTAGAATTAGCATTGGCTATAATGAATTACACAGTATATCAATGTGTATTGGCTTCTCTTTTATGGAGAACAAACTGACCTTTTTATTTCTGCTCAGGAAAAACATTAACCATCATTAAATAAATACATTTCTTAAGCATCCCACCCTGGTTCCTGCTACATGGAGCTGGCCATGGAAGACCCAAGTCAATCTAAAACCCAACATCAGCAATTCTAAGCATTTGGCAAACTAATCAGTAAATTATGATGGTTATTGTTTTTGTGTTTTCCTGTATATTTCATTCATCTTTTTTGTCACTTGAGCCACAGGTTTACATTTTTTCTTTTATTCTCTCCCCAAGTTAAGAAATAACTGAACATACTTTCTCCAATACAAAGTCTCAGAGCTCCTCAGATCTCTCCTTTATGATAAATCTTAGCAAAGCTGCCAGAGATTGACTCTTCCTTATAATCTTTATTTTCTAAATTTCCTATAATTATAGCTATAGGCTTAACCTCTCTCTTTGGCTCCAGACTATCCTGTCAACTGGAGACAGTGTGGAACAATGGTTATGAGTCCAAACTTTGGAGGTACACAATCTTAGATTAAAATCCTCGCTCTGGTACTAACTGTGTGACCTTATGCAAATTACTTAACCTCTCTGAGTCTCAATATTGTCACATGTAAAATGGGGATAACAAGAGTACTTATTTCACAGTCTTTCTGAAAGGATTAAATAAGCAAAGAGCATAGAACCAGGTTCATGATAGTTATTCAAAAACAGGTAGCTATAAAACCATACTATAAAACCATACTACAAAAGTATATTGTAGTCGCAAGCCTTACTACAATAACTCCCACCCCACCTTCATTTCAGCTCCAATATCTTTGCTGACCCAGATGCCCAATTCACATGCCTGAGCACCCTGCACCTACCCATTTTCACCATTGCTTCTGTTACCCAGGCAATGTTATCCTGTTTTATGCCCAAAGCCAACTCCTGCTTGTGTATTTTTTCTAAAGGACTCAATCTTCTTTGCACAAAAAAACAAATACACCCACACAAATCACATGTTTGCTATTCCACCATGTTTCATTAGAAAACTTGAGGACAATCACAATAAGGAAGGGAAAAGAAAACCTAAGAAGAAAATGTACTCCAAAGCACTTGCCAAGCAAATGTGCAGCCATAACAAGCCATGTACACACAAGGGTATAACCGAGATTTTTCTCTATGGGGTTTGACTTTCTTAATCTGCCTGGTATATTTGAAGAAACACTGTTCTGTGCCCTGTAGTGCAATTGCATATTACTTTCTTGATAGTCATTCCAACCTTTTGAAAGGACTGAAACTTATTTTTAGATAGACTGAGGACACTTAAGTTGTGTCCTAAAGCGCTTAAGTAATTAACCAATTTACTAAAAAATCGGTTAATGCTTTCAACACTTACCTGTGCAAATGTCGGAATTCGTCTTATCTGAAGATTCAATGTAGCACACATGTAGAAAGGCAGGGCTTGTTTTGTTTTGTTTCTTTTGTTTTAGAATAGGTAAATAGGGTAGGTAATGAATCATGAAATGGGAAAAGAAGACTGACCTCCAACTACTTTTCTTGATCATGTTGATCCAGGGGAGCTGGGCTTTTCAAACTTCCAAAGATTTATTGATTCATTCAAAAATATTTCCTGAGTGCCTTGTATGCACAAAAAAGGGGGATATGCTGATCCCAGTGCAGTTCCTGGACTTCTTGGTGGCAAAGGTCCAGGGCAGCATCTGGCTGAAAAGAGGAGAGATAGGGCATTTCTTCTGAAGCATAGCCAGGATGCTATTTCTTCTTTAATTACTGATTTATTTGATTGGTTTGTGATGAAGGTCCTACTCTGAGGATTTGAAGAAAGGTTGAAGCCATCTTTTGGCCCTGCTACTAAATGTTAAATACAACAAATATGATGTCTCCCTGTAAGGGAGTTAAAATATAGTGGTAGAATCCCACCCACCCCTTTTTTATTAAATGAAATCTTATTTGGAAGACCAATATTTAAACTGATTAAATCAGCCCTTCTCTGATTGAAGTGAGCACAGGGATCTAGAGCCTGCCTAAGACTTCTGTTCCTGAACTACTCCCAAGGTACCTCTCTATGGGATGCAGTTAACTCACCATTCTATACCAAGGGGAGTCATTGTCCATTGATACTGAAGGCTAGGACTGATATTTAAGGCTAGGGATAATCTCATCTAGGAATATGTGAAAAGACTGGTGTCAGAGCCTGGAGCCCAACTGCTCTAGAGAAAATAGATTTGAAATGATGTAGGTCAGGACTGTTATGTGGTTTCTTTTAGCATCATTCCACATCCTAGGCCAAGATTAGAAAAAAAATATATGGATGCTTGGAATCAGGAAAGTTAGTGTGACCAAAGCTCTAAAATGTTTGCTATGGTTCCATATTAGTTGAGAAGGAAGAAAATAACTCAGTAGAGAATTGAAGAAGTGAAAAATGTTAAAAGAATCTAGCCCACCAGGAGGTTAAAGTGAAGATTAGCTTGACAAGAGCATGGAAGAAGTAATAGAAGGAGGAGAGGGAGGAGAAGGAGGAAGAGGAGGAGGAGGAGACAGAATCAAGGTATTATTGGTTAGAAATGTTTTGGGTAACAAGATCCAAAATGCAGCCTGTGAATACTAGGGCAAGTGATGTTCAAGATTCCTGGAGTGTGGGAGAACGAAAAACTTTGGGGTCATTGGATGTTTATGCAACAGGGCTGCTGAAATCATGAAGGTGATAGTAGGAAGGATGGAGAGGAAAATTGCAGGCTGGATGTAAGAGCTCATCAATTGATGATGGTGACAAGAGTGGGGAGAGGGTAAGATAACTGAGTTATGTGGTCTTAAAGGGAAATGTTTTTGTGTTTTAATAGTTAATATTTTAGATACCCAAAAGGGGATATAATATAGGGAAAATGTAATAAATATCATCATATCTATCATTCAGCTTAAAATAAAGCTCCAGGCTAACACTATTGCAGTCCCCTGTGTAAATCCTCACAGATTCATCTTTCATCTTACTCCCACAAAAATAACTACTATCCTAAATAAGATACTTATCATTGCCAAGCATTTCTTTATATTTTAGTACATATACATGTATCCTTAAACAACTTTGTTTTCCATGTTTTAAACTTTACATAAATGATATACTATATATTTTCTTACAATTTGCTTTTATTAATTCAACATTAAATTTTGAGATTCATCCAAGTTGCAGTATATAAATATATATACATGTCTACCTGTATACACACATGTGCCTACTTCAAGTTCACTCACATACAACTGCTGCATAGTTTTCCACTGTATGACGATACAGCTTATTTATCCTTCTTCTTGATGAATATTAAGATGTTTTCAATTTGTCATTTCAAACATTGCTCCATTGAACATTTTTGTACATATCTTCTGTGCATCTGGGTGAGAGCAGCTCTGCACTCACTTAGCAATGAAGAATTGGGTCATTGGGTAAGGGCTTCTTTAATTTGACTAGATACTACCAAGTTGCTCTCCAATGTGGTCATAAGCATTTATACTTCAGCTAGGAGTCTAAGTTTCCATTATTCCATATTATCATCCCTTCTTGATATTGTCCAACTTCTTAATTGGGTGTAAAATGATATTTACTAGTCTTTTGGCATGTGTTTTCCTAATTAGTAGTGTAATTGAGCATCTTGTTATTTTTTATGTGGGATATTTATGTTTCTTGGTCTATGAATTGCCTCAATGTATCATGTTCCCATTTTCTTTAAAATTAAATTATTTATTTTAATTGCTATGTAGAATTTCATTGTATTTCTAGGCACAAATCCTGAGTGGTATATGCATTTAAAAACTGTTTTTCATCTGGCTTTTGCTATCATTTGTTGAACCTAAGTTCTTAATTTTAATATTTACAAATTTATCCAGCTTTTCTGAATGATGTTTAAGAAATCCTCCAAGGAAAAGTTCTAGAATGAATGTGATCAGAAAGCAGCCATAATAAGTGAGGAGAAATCTATTCTTACTTTTTGTCCTGATTCATAGAAAGTAAGGAAAAGTGAGTGGCCTTTGCTTGACAAAGAGACTACTATTATTAAGTCATGAGAATTTTCTAGGACAAAGATTACAATATAGTAATGTCTCATGTCAAAAAATAGGATTCTAAGAAGTTAAGTTAAAGAAGGTTGGTGGTGGACAACTAGGACAGGAAACTGAAAGTGAAAAGGAGAGATGAGCTAGGTGGAGGTGAATAAAAAAAAGAAATGGTTGGAGAAGGCTTGCCTCTGACCCAGTGACCATGGATCCCAGAAACAGGGGAAGCAAAATTGAAAAGGGGACTGTGTGGATCTCTCCAGTCCCAGAGCTTTTTTAAAACTTTAATGTGCACATGAATCACTGAAGGATCTTATTAAAATTTACATTCTAGTTCAGTGGGTCAGAGGTCCAAGATACTGCATTCCTAATGAGCTCCCAGGTAATGCTGATGCTGCTGGTGTATGAACCAACAAGATAGCACACCATCCTTTGCAGTCAAAATTTTAACAGTTTTTCTCAAAATAAACTAAATAATCTCAGAAAAAGTATTCACAAGCCAAGAGATCTACAAAAATTTTATTTGACCCAGAACATTTCTATTTTTCCTTTCAAAGATTGTTCCTATTTACCCCCACCTCACACAATTTTCTAGATTATGAGATTCAAGTATTTGAGACCACTGCTCTGATATAAGAGAGCCATGTTAATTTCCCAGCCCAAAGAGTTGCCTGGGACACATGATGAGAACCAGGTTGATCTGTCCAGGGCTGTGGTGGCTGAGGAAGTTGAGCCAACTCAGTAAGATAATACACAAATTTCTTAAAAATTTGCAAGAAAAATGCAAGAAAAATGACTAAAAAAAGTAAGACTAGGCTCCCAAAGGGAGAGTGGAAGGGCTAATCTGACTTATAAAGGAAGCCAGATAGGTCACAGAGTTTATTACATGCAATTGTTCTAGAACAGATATTCAGACAAATATGATACTGTAGGTATCAGATTGAACAGAGACTTGAACAAGCACTTGAACAAGCTAGTTCAAGCACCTGGGCTAACTAAATCGGTATTCTTATCCTCAGAATATATTATCATGAATGGCTCAAAAAAGTCATGAGAACAACAATAATCTTTTAGTTTATTTTCCCCAAAAAACATAATTCTTATGAGTCACTGGTTTGTTTCTAAACAATCACTGATTATGAAATAGGTTGTATCCACAGGGCATACTAATGCATAAATTTGGCTTTAGAAGTACACAGTGACTTCAAAGCTTCAATCAAATGAAGGAAATTCAAATCCTCATTGAGTCTGTCATTTACTAGTTCTATAATCTGGAGCAAAGCCACTTCACTTCTCTGGATCTCAATTTCTTCATCTGTATAATGAGGAAAATATTAATACTGCCTAAAGACACAGCCCATGATTTTTATTTCATTTGGTTATTTTTAGCTCGTTTCAATGGAAATTTCTGGAGAGGAACCATGAGTATGAGCTTCCATGTGTTCAGCAAATGGTTGGGTTCTTTAGTCAAAGAGTCGGGGGAACCAAATGAAAAAAGAACCATCTCTGGAAGTAGTGAAAATATTCTGGCTTAAGCCAGACTGTTGTAGATCTTTTGGTTTGTGGATACCCTGTCCAAGGCCATTTTAGTTTATCTTGATAAATGTAGTAACCGCCCCAAGGACTTCTAGGACACTGTGGGAGTTCAACTAACATAGTTTTAAGGTTATTTTGTTTTCCTTCATGAAATTCATTTATTATTACTCTGAATGGACTAGATCAACTAACGTATTTTCTGGCTATGCTCACTGAAGAGTTATATTTTTCATTTGTAGGATATTTATTGCTTTAGGCATGAATTCTTTTCTCCTGGATATACCCTATACTAGTCGTTTTCCCATTTATTTTTTAAAAATAATCTTTGGTGGTATCACATTAGTAGAAAATGAAGATCAAAAGATTTACAAATTGTCTTAAATTCTGTACTAGAGTTCTTAAACAAACTTTGGTAGCAGAGACACCTGGATTTCTTCCTCTCTGTTGTTGCCTCTTGTGCAAAAAGGGAAACTGTGACAAGCCCTTGGAAAACACTGAACCTCCTAATGTGGAAAAGTTTATTGTTTTGCAGGATCCTTCAAGGGTTTCAGAACTTTGAGATGAGGACAGGACTCAGAGTAGCCTCAAAAATATGCTGCTTTTCGAAAGACACTTGTATTGAACTATGAGGCAAAGGCTGAGTTTTGGACAACGAGGGCAGTCTCTCTTTTAATCAATGACATTTTAGAACTGGTCCTCACCAAGCAAGGGAAAATAAAAGGGAAAGAAAATTCCCTAAACAATGACCACCAGTGCGAAAAAGTTGATCTTCTATTACAGCTCAAGGAGATGTCCAGCTGGAAATATTTGAGAGAATTTTGATACCCAGTGAAAAACTCTGGAAGGGGTTCTGGGGTTAGAGGTCATGTATGTAGCCTTAAAGTCTATGTATAATAGGGTTGTTTTTCTATCAGCACTTGACAGGTGAGTCATGGACATCGCATCTGACTCCTCTGGGGAGCTGACAAAATGTCAAGGCTCTATGCCCAGCTTAGTTTAGCCGTCAGTCATTTTAGGTCCCTTTACAAATAGCTACAAGTCTCCAGGCCCTTCCTTTTCATTTGGCCTTTTTTAAAGTTAAACAAAGTCACTGACCATCACAAAGAAAATATTCAGAGCATTGTATGGAAAAAAGAAAGAGGTACAAAATGAAACTTTATTTTGCTGTGTTTGGATTATAAACAAATATTCACACCTGTGCTAGGCCTCTGGCTGATTAAGAATACAGCCAAGTATTTGAAACAAACACATTTTTATACTTTTCATAACTCCAAGTCATTTTAGCACATATCGCCAAGACTGAAAATTAAAACATGAAAAAAAAATGAGCAAATAAATATTCCATGAGTGATTAGCCACAGGAGGAAAATTACTAAATTAGTTGAACTTCACAACCAATCTTGATACATTTTATTTCTATATTTAACAATCTTGCTGCAAGTGGAATAACTTTAAAGTAGTATTTGAAGAATTGATGGTGTTGATAGATTGCTCCAGCACATAAAGTAAAAACGTAGTGAATATATTTCATCACAATATTCATGCCAAGTGTTAAAACTGAAATAAAAATCAGTCAGGAAAACTAACATAATCAATTTAGTAAAAAATCTGGTCATATCAACCTCATTAAAGATACTTTCTTGTTTTTAACTATGGTCAGCCCAGTACCATGGTAATTCCATAGTACCCAAATATTGATTGGGTTTCTAACACTCCAAAGTCTGCTGACTACATAGAGACAGCTCCTATCAACAAATAAACGAGCCCTTTGCATTTTCACTCTGTGTAGTTAAGTGTATCATCTTAAAAAATCTTCAAAGGTAATTACCTGGCTATTTTTAGAGCCATTGAGGGCACTGTTTCCTTGTTCAATTCCCTCATAGATCTGTGTAGTTATTTGCTGGATTTCAATTTTCTGGAATTCAGGGTTGGCTTAGGGACTGAGTTAGTTTGTTCAAAGGTGCCAACTGGTAGCCAGATACTACAGCAAACACAGCCAACTAGGTTCCTGGTGTGCTGGTGGAGCTCTTTGTGTAGTCTTTGTGTTCATATGGCTGACTTGCCTGCAGACACCCCGGCAGGTCCGGAAGCAACTGTAATATTTTGTGAATTTTGAAAATATATATGGATAATTATTTTCTTAGATGAAGGCTGGAGGTTTTGTATTAAACTTTTAGACTGAAAATTAGTCCCCTTGGTTTCCCTCTTCTCTAGACACTGGTTATGGTTACTATTAACAATGCCATTTTGTGGTCACTCCCAAAGAGTATTTTAGGTAAACATTCATAGAGCAAGAACTGTGTACTGATGATCCCAGATTCAGAAATGAATAAAGCAAGAATCCTGGCCTAAAGAAATTTTCTTCTATCAGGAAGATGAACCACATGCATAAAGGTGATTTTTAACATAAGAAAAAGTTATGGAAGTTCTAAAGAGGATGATGTCTTTTCTTTGAGTCCAGCAGAGAATGAATTTCAGAAGAAATGTCAGTCTAGGGAAGGGTTTCCCAACCTCAGCACTGTTGACATTTTGGGCCAGATAATTCTTTTCTGGGGGGTGGGGGTCGGTTGCCCTGTGCCTTCTAAAATGTTGAGCAGCATCCTTAGCTTCTACTCACTAGATAGCTGTAGCTCTCACACCAGTTCTGACAATCAAAAATGTCTCCAGATATCATCAGTGTTTCCTGAAAGAAAAAAAAAATTACCCTTAGTTGAGAAGCATTGGTCTAAGGTATTGTTTCTCAAAGTTGTACCAAAGGTACATTGAGTCAGAATCATGTAGGTATGCATTAAAAATACAGTTTCCCAGGCCTCACCCTGGCCCTGATGAATCAATGATACCTAAAAGTAGGGCCCAGTAATCTGCCTTGTAGTGAGATCACCAAGTAATACTTAAGCTCATATAGCTGTGAAGACAACTACAGGCACAAATTCTACCTGTTTGGTAAAGTTGCCTTTGTACTCAAAGGACAGAGTTAAGAGTAATGCCTAAGGGCAGCTCTTGTGAACTTGAAGTAATGTATTTCATTAGATGTAATTCAGGGCTAACATCCTTATATTGAATTTGTCCTATGTCAAGTTAAGCCAGAAAGAAACTCCAGACCAGTGAATCATCAATTCGACTGTGCATTAGAATCACCTTAGAAGCTTTAAAATTATAAATGCTTGAGTTCTCTCTCCTCTCTCTGTCTCTGTCTCTCTCTCTGTGTGTATCTCTGTCTCTGTCTCTCTCTCTGTCTCTCTGTCTCTCTCTCTCTCTCTCTCTCTCTCTCTCTCTCTGAATCCCTACTCTACCACGGAGTACCTACCTAGCCTCTTTGAGCTTCATTTTCCTCCTTTGAAACAGGAAACAAAGAGTTATCATGAAAGTTAAATCGTAACCCTTCATCCTCAATGAGGTAGAGCTTCCTTTCATGATATTTTCAGCTTAAATACACACCAATTGGATGGCCCTTTCTTGACTACCCAATCACTCTCTATCATTACTGTATTTTAATTCTCTGCATAGCATTGACTCTGTTTTTGTTTGTTTATAAACTTGTTAATTGTCACCTCTTACTAGAATGAAAGCTTTTAAAAAGCAGGAACTTTGGGTATTTTCTTTACTGCTCTATGTTTAACACCTAGGATATTGCCTGGCACATATTAAGCTCTCAACAAATATTGATTGACTCATCTGTGCAAAAGACCCAGTACAGTGCCAGGCGCTCAATAGGTACTCAACAAATGGTAGCCATAATTATTATTTATAACTAAATTTCTTTGAGACAACACAAAATTGATTCAGAATGTCTCACCATGTTCATGAAGGAGGTGAGAGACTTTAGGTGAGAGATATCATGACTGGTGAAACTGGTTATTGATTGGAAATCAAAGAGGCACCAGGAAAAACTTTTTTTGTTATTATTCCTAATATTTCTAGTATTAAATTTAATGTTTCCTACTCTGTTTTCTCCAATGCTAGTAAAATATGATTACTACAAATTTTAAATGAATTCTATCACTGACACAGACAAGAGATAGAATGCCCTCTTGAATTCTCTTCCTCTAGCTTCTTTTCCTGCTTTACTGATTTTACATGACTGAAAATTATCTCATGTTACCTGCTGCTAGCAGCCTAGATTGACTTCATTGATTGTGCTTTTATTTCACCTCAGGGCAAAGAACAGAGTCATAAATCTGAGCCTCCACCAACAGTAAGAACTTTTTTTTTCCTAAAGTTGATGTTCAAAATGATAGCATACACAAGAACTACACATGTTCTCGCAAAAAGTATGGTAGACTTGGGCAGAAGCAGTTAGGTATTCAGTATTTTTTGTCTGTTTTTTTTTTTTTTAACAGTTGTTTTATAATTATAGCCACCACTGAATGTGTTGTCTACATATCGCTGTTTTATAGCCTTTTCACTGTGTATCTAAAGAGGATGGTTGGGTGAACTGCAATCTCAGGTTGACCATTTGTTTCTAAAACTCAGAATTATTTAAGCTGGAGTCGGTCATCTTTAATTAACAGAAATCTGATTCTCTTTGCATCTTCTGTAGTTCAAGCCACCTGTCCCATGCACAGATCTTTTTCAGCAGAGACATGGACCAAAATAAAAGAAACAACAAAAAATGATAATATCAGTGGCTATTATTTACAAAGAACATACTATGTGCAAAGCTCTGAGCTACAAGCATTACATGTGATCTCATAGTCAAATCTTCTTCCCCTGTTCTCTAGAAGTGTTGGACCTAGGATTATTCAAATTTCTCTGCCAAAAAGTGTACTTTGTGTAAAGAAGAACTACTTCACACAATGTATATTAAGTATATGTGGCCCATAATCTTCCCCCAAGATATGGTATGGATTGGAAAGATACACAGATTCAAAAAAGATTGCAGTAGAAAGGCAAATATTATATGGTCTCACTTGTATGTGGAATCTAAAAGCAAAACACAAACAAACAAAAAACAGTGAACTCATAGATACAGAGAACAGATAGACCAGAGGTAGGTAGGTAGTAAGAGTAGGTGAAAGGGGTGAAGGGAGTCAAAAAGCACAAATTTCCACTAATAAAATAAATAAGCCCTGGGGATGTAATGTACAACACAGTGAATAATACTGTATTGTATATTTGAAAGTTGCTAAGAGAGTAGATCTTTAAAATTATCATTGCAAAAAAAAATTGTATAATTAAGTATGGTGACAGATACTTAACCATACTTATTCTGGTGATCACTTTGAAATAAATACAAATATTGAATCATTATTTTGTACACCTGAAACTAATATAATGTTATGTGTTGATTATACCTTAATAAAAAAGGAAAAAAAATAACTTAAAAGATCATAATAGGCAAAAGTTATACACTTAGATATGTTTGTGGCATTATTTGTATGAGCAAAAAAAATCTTAAATGACCTTCAAATAAGAGTTTGGCTGGGTACATTATGGCATATTCATATCTGTAATACCATGCAGCTATTAAAAATTATGTAAATCAATAATGACACAAAAACACATTGAGTGAAACACACATACATACACACACACTTATCCCTATTTATGGAAATTTGTACACATACAGGTATGGTCAGAGAAAAACCATAAGAGATGGTCACTACATATCTCACATTAGGAACAGAAAGATTTTATGTGATTTTTCCCTTTTTCTTTATACTTTCCTACAATTTTGATTTTTTTTTGCAATGAATGTGTACAATTTTTAATAGATTATTTTTTAGAGCATTTCTGAGCTCACAGCAAAATTTAGCTGTGAGTTTCCATACACTCATGCATGCACACACATCACCACACACCCACCACTTCTACCACTATCACATCCTATACCAGAATGGTTCATTGTTGCAACTGATGAACCAACATTGACATATGATTATCATAGTTTATATTAAAGTTCACTATTGATGTTGCACATTCTATGGGTGTGTACAATTTTTTAAAAGCAGTAAAACTATTTTAAAGGTTTTAAAGAATGGCTTAATGAAATATTCTAGGTTATTAATGAAAACCAAGATGCTATGATATCATCTCATCTCCACCTACCCCAGTCTCCTCAGAATTCTTAAAGAAGAATGAAACATTAGAAGAGAGTGTGTAAGTTCACTACAACAATATTTTATTTGTACATCTTCTCCTGCCTTTGGGTCGCTTGAGAAGCTGAAATAAAACAGCTACCTCCCACCCCTTTCTTAGCCTTATTCCCAGGGATCAAAAGAAGCTGAACATGAAATTATGGTTTTATGAGCTGAAAAGAGCAGTGATGAGGCAGAAAAGGGTGTCTAGTAGGCAATTTCTAGGACAAAACTTCAAAATGTAGGGTCAAACTTTTTGGTATATTTCATGATATTTGGACCCTAAATATACCTTGGGTTGTATTTCAATATTATCCCCTGCATTCTTCATCCCCACTAGTGGTGAAATCAGGAAAATGGTTTCAACAAGAAAGCTCTAAACTTAAGATTCTGTTGAGCAAGATACATGTCTTTTTGTCTTTATATCTCCAAGACCTCACATATAGCCTGGTTTTAGTGAGCATTCAATGAATGTATGATTCAATGAAAGAAGAACAAAGAAGAAAAGGTGAAAGGCAAGGGGGCAAAGGACAGGACAGACTTTATATTGCAGAGCAACTATTACTAACCTTTTGGTGAGATTCATTACATTTTAATAAACTCTCCATGACTTAAAAAATATTCTTGTTTTTAAAGCTGACTTTGACCACATTTCACCATGTCATCCCGATTTAGCTTCTTCCCTTACAGTGGTTCACCAATGAAAATCTAATTTAATTTATTTTTTCTTCCTTATTCCAGCACCACTGTCATTTCATTTGAAATGACAACAAAAATAATTGCTCATTGCACACTAGTTAGGATTATGTAAACCAACTTCCATTTATAATAAGATTCTCTAAACTTCTGTCTATAGGCTATCAACTAGTTATTGATCACAGAAAACTCTGTGTCCTCTTCCATGCTTTTGTTGGGAAGAATAACAGATTGGACAGAGTATGGGTTTGAATCTTGCCTCTGCATTTTAATAGCTGTGTCCTCAGTTAAATTATCGGGACTCTGAGTGACAGTTTACTCACTTGTAGATGGGTGAAAATAACTCTGTTGGATTGTAAGGGTTACGTTAACTATATAACTGAAAATTTCTGTTTTAATTATCCTTCTAGCAAGGTTTTATCACCAAAACAGTAAAAGAGGATTCCATTTTTTAGTTTCTGCATTGCAGTGAGAAAAGAGCAAATCTCCAGAAACTTCAGCCTTTATTTTAAATGTTTAAAAGTCAGGGCTGGGTTTTAAGGAAGGTCTAAGAGGTCTGGACACTTGGGTCTAATGAACTCATCGAGAGACACCTGGTTCCAAATTTGTACACAAGGAGGCAACTCTAAAAACAAGAAGGCATACCACCTGCTGAGTTCTTTATTGAGAAATCAAGAATTATGTAACTCAAAATTGTAAACAATCCACATGTGAAATAAGAAGGCATAAAAGGGACAAGTTTAATCAAGTTTATGAGTTTTTGAGAACTGTAACCACAAAACAAGCACAGGTAAAGAAATCTTCAGTTATAAGGCTGCTATATATGCCAAGTCAAGCCTCAGGATATACATGAGGTGATATAATTGTTTTATTTAGTTATGGTATGAAAGAGGAAAAGGGCAGTAGAGTGGGAAGCCTAGAGTGAAAATACTTTGATCATTAGACAATTTCATTTATGAAAAATTATCTCAGGTCATTAACTTAGTGGCCATGTTGCAGAAAGAGTTACAGAGAACAACAATATACTGGGGTTTGATGATATTAATGATAGGAATTGTTGGCTGCCTTTCACTGATGAAGAAGGCAGGTGTATAAGCATCAGTGTACCAAACTGAATATAGGGCATGTTTTCTTTTATAGGATCTCATTTGGTATCAGAACATCTTTCTTTTAGACCAGTGGTCAACAAACTTTCCCTGTAAAGAGCCGTATAGTAACTGTTTTTGGCCTCATAGACCACAGAGTATCTGTTGAAACTACTTAATTCTGCTATTGTAGTATGAATGTAACCATAAGCAATTCAGAAATAAATGAGCATGACTACCTCCAATAAACTTATTTATAAAAATCAGGTTGTAGGCCATACTTGGTCTGTGGGTTAAAGTTTGTTGGCCTCTGTTTTAGACCAACATACTCTATTTTGGTCACCCTGGACCCCAAACAACTAATATTACCAGCCGACATCATATTCTTCATGTTCAAGAAAAATTTAGTTGTGCTTTTTAATAGAATGGATTGTGTCATATATTTTGTATCTGCGACTTAGTCCAGGAAATATTCCTACCATAAAAATATCATAGTAAGATTATATCTTTTCTTCTTACATTTTTCCTCTTGAGTGATTTTTAGGATGTTGCTGTTAACTGCCTAGTTTGACTTGTATCTCTAGTTTTATCCCATCTTTCAGCATTCTCCAAGCACCAAAAAACCTTCTTTCATCACGCAGTAGAAACACTTTTTCTCAAACATACTGGATGAAGAAAGATAAATGTATTTAAGACTGTGTCTTATCAATACACTTCAAAGTAACTTGTTACTTACTCGTTAGTGAATATTAGATGAGTGTAAAAGTGAGAAAATGGATGAAGGAAAGAAGAGAAAGAGGGAGAGAGAAAAAAAGGAAAAAAGGATAGTTACTGAGCATGATTGAGTCAATGAGTTAACATGTTTGCCAAATCAATGTGTCTTGTTTTTTGGAAACAGATTTATAGTCAAGGGCTTTCTAAATAAATTTATTTAAAATATGTTTTAAAATCACCAATAAGGAGAGAGTAGTTCTTCATTCATTTACTCAACACATTTATTAAAGAGTATCTTTGTACCATGATTTGAGGATGAACAAACAGTGATGAACAAACTAGACAAAAATTCATGTCCTCATGGAGCTTATATTTTATTGGCAGAGACAGACAATAAATAAACAAGTCAATATATAGTAAGATGCCAAACCATAGGCTTCCAGGCTCATTCTACTACCATCAGGACTTGCCATTGACTCACCTCAACAATTTTTGCTAAAGAACTGAAAGTTCTGTGTGCCAGCCTCTCTCATACTCTTTTCTTCCTACAGAGTAGATCTGCAACATGGTCCCACAGTAAAGTTGGGTCCATAGTTGCAGCGAGAACTGGGATATATTTCCAGGCACTGAAAGAGTTCTCTTACATCAGGCTTAGGGGAAAGGAGGTGTTTCTTCTGAGCAATTTGAACTTTCCCAGGCTGGTAGCTGGCAGGAATGTTGGGGACATCTTCAGTAGCTAGAGCCAGTAGGCTGTCCTTGACAACTTGAAATTCGTGCCATCTCAGAGCCATATCAATAACAACACCACAAACAAGGCTGATGCCCGCAGCAATTCTGAGAACACCTACTTTTTTCACTCTCAAAGCCCCATGCTACCTACAGTCTAGAGCCTCAGCAACTGAGAAGGTAAACAGAAAAGGGGACTAACAGCCAACGCAGAGTGAAACAACCAAAAATATGCTCCTGCAGCAGCCAGACAAGCCACTGCTTGTCCAGACCAAGCCTGCCTCTGCTACAAAGTCTCTAAGGAAAACTAACCAGTGTCAAGAAGCTAGGCAGGAAAAGACCTAAGGAATAGGGCTCATCCTAAGCCCCATAACAGGGCAGCAATAGCATGCTTTTCACAGAGAAGAACTGATCTAGTTCCAGGAGCTAAGAAATCTTTCAGGGATGCCTCTAAAGCATCAGATATATGTTAGCTATCTGACATATAACCACAAAAGGGGGCTGTAAAAGGGAAAGACACCCACAGAGCCATGTCCTATCCAGAGAAGGTAGAGGTCAGGGAAGTCATCACGGGCCATGTCATTTCCAGCTAATAATCAAATTTGCTCTTATGCAGAGCTCTGTGCTTTCCAGGACACTCTCAATTAAAATGAAAAAGTTATCATTTGTTGCGGGTTTACTATATACCAAGTGATTGCTAAACAGTTTATATCTATTATCTTATTTAATCCACCTGACCACTATGTAAGAGTTATCATTAAACCCATTTTTTGAATGAGGAAACTGAGGTTAAGGGAAGTTAAGTAAACTTACTGAAGGTCACAGAGATATCAGGAAATGGAGCTGGTATTTAAACTAAATCATCTGATTTCAGCCTCTTATTTCCATCTTTCATCATTTATTCCTCACTACAACCCTATAAGATAAATAGATTGTGAATTAATTTCTTGATTTCATAGCCAGGAAATATGCTGTCCAATATATAGTCACTAGCCATATACAGTTACTTAAATTTAAATTAATTAAAATTAAATAAAATTTTTAAAAACACTAGCAAACTTTCAAGTGCTCCATAACCTACTGTGACAGCACATAAAATGAAAACTTTCATCTCCACAGAACATTCTAATAAACAGTACTGGTTCTAATAAACAGCACTGGTCTAGAACTCTGAAACTCAGCAACAGTTTCTGAGCTCTCTGCCAGGCACTGTGCTAGAGTACAGTCATGAAAATGTCATCATAACTTCTTTAAGAAGGTTACAAATCTTGGAGGCTGTAACAGATTAAACAAACTGCTGATAATACAGACAAGGGTCAGAACCCTGTTCACTCTATCTTCTCCACCATATTGACATTCAGTCCTCTTAACAGAGAGAGAGGGAAATAAGATTACTCCAAACATCCCAACATTGGGCCTTTCTAGGTGTGCTTTTGCATTAGGCTTTTGATCAACTAGGTTGTTCTCCAAGAAAGTCTGTGTGAGAGACAGAAATAAAAAGGAAGAGAGAGTTTGTGTTAGGAAAATCACATTAAGTCAGACACGTAGAGATGGAACACTGCAGCTGTTGGGAAGAGCATTCTTGCACATTCAGCAAGCCCAAGAAGACAGACATCTGCCTTTTCTTCTGTGAATCCTGTCTCTGAAGAGGGCATATGCTCTAGAAAAACAAATCAAAAGCACACAACCCTCTCCCTCAAAATTTACAAAACTAATTGCCATCCTACAGAAATGGTAGTACAGAGGGTAGCATTTGAGAGCATAGACCTTTAGCTCAATTCCAGCTACACCTTTTCCTAGCTGTGCAACTTTAGGCAAGTTACTCAACTTCTCTAAGCTTCAAGTTCTCTGTCAATGAAATGGAAACAGTAATAGTCTTCGTATCTTGTGAGAATAGGTTCCTTGTGAAAATTAAATATGAGATTTATGACAGCTGTGTAGTACTCACATACACCAGAAACCTAAGAAGTAGTGTCCAAATGGTAAGTTTTGGTTGCTAAAAACTATTTTACTCATGTGTATCAACAAACTTGGTTTTTCTAGGCCTATAAGTATCAAATCGGTTTTATTTTTCTTTCTATTTGATATAGATCACTGTGATACCGAGTCTGATTGAAATACAGTGAATTGTGCTCATTTGATTATTTTATTCATATATAGGCATATCTCAGAGATATTGCAGGTTTGGTTCCAGACCATCACAGGAAAATGGGCAGAGCTGACAGTTTAGGGAAAGAAAGGGGAGATTTGAATACAAGCTGATGGAGCTTGGACTTTATTTGATAAGGCAGTGGTAGACAGCACTTTGGGAAGATTAACTACTATCGGTATAAAGCAAGGAGAAACTAAGGGCAAGGAGATTAAGTGAAGAAGCTTTTGCAATTTTACAGCTAAGACTGGTGAAATGTAATGAAGAAGTGAAGTTGAAGTGGTGGAAAATAGGAGAGACAGAAGTGGAAACCATTGAAAATAGTATTAACAGACCTTGATATCATTTATATAACACCAATGGCTCTGTAGTTATGATCTTGGGTTGATGGGAGAACAGTGGTACCATTAGCAGGATGTACAAATCAAGAGAAGCCTGTGTGAGGAGGAATACTGCGAGTCCAGACAAGGCCCTGGGCCAGGTTTAGTTACTGATACTACTACCCACTTAGCCACCCAAGCTTGGATGCCATCACAGATGTCTTCTACTTTCTACTATTCCTGAATTTATGGTAGTCATTAGCTATTGCTGCATAACTAATTATCTCAAAACTTAAGCAGCATTAAGAAAACAACCATTTGTTATCTCACACATTTTCTGAGTCAGGCATTCACTCATGACTCAGTAGAGTGGTTCTGACTCAAAGTCTTTCCTGAGGCAGCAGTCATGCTGTCAGCTGGGAGTACAGGCCTCTTGAGGCTCAACTGGAACTGAAGAACCTACTTCCCAGCTCGCTTATATTGTTGGCAGGCCTCAGTTCCTCACAGGCTGTTGACTGGAGGTTTAGGCCCCCTACCACATGGTTCTCTCCAAAGGGCAGCTCACAACATGGCAGCTAGTTTTGACAGCAAATGATCCAAGAAAAAGAGCTCAAGATAGAAGGTATAGTTTTTTGTAGCCTAATCTTGGGAGTGAGCTATCACCACTCCTACCACATGCAGTTGGTCACAATGGCCACTGCTGGCACATTGTGAGAGGAAACTACAGAAGAGCTTGAATATCAGGAGGCAAGCATCATAGGGGGTCATCTCCAAGATTGTCACATCAGCTATAAAGCCCTGCCAATCAGCCTCCACATTTCTCAAAGCTTACTCCTGTTCTTCATCTCACATCCATTGCTCCAGTGTAGTGTATTTATCTCCTTTTTAATATGTTGCAATTTCAATCTAACAAATCATGCTATTTTCAGCTTGCCTGCCCATTGCCTTATGTTCTTCTATCACAGCAAGAGTGGTCTCTCAAGACTAGAGATCTGCCTATTCCTACACACACACAAACACACACACACCCCTCCTGTACCTTCTGCTTGAAACCTATTGTCCTGATGCGTAGGTCAAGCTCCTTAGCATGAGTATGAGTTCCTCTGTGTTTCAGTTCCTCCTAACAATCCAGCTACATCCTCTGACACCCTCTGCCTTGGTCTTTAAACTCTAGTAAGTTGGGACTCTTTGTATCTCCTGCACTATTGTGCTATTTCACCCATCCATGCCTTTGTTACACTCTTCCTTCTGTCTGTGTTGTGATTTAGAGCACAGACTTGAGACCCCCACCATACTCCAGTTCCACTCACTCAGCATATGACTCAGCCAATTATTTAAATTTCATATTCTGAGCATTGGTCAAATTATTTATTTGCATACATTAATTTACATATCTCCACAATGACCTAAGGTAGATAATTATTATTATCACCATTGTACAAATGAGGAAACTAAGACACATAGATTAAAAGCTATAAAGTTTTTTGCAAGTATAACTAGTCCTTATCCAGGACAAAGTTCAGATACTGTTTCCTCTACTAAACCTAATCCATCTAAAGATGGGATGCTTCCATCACAACCCACATGTACCTCTAACTTGGCATTTACCACTGTTTTGAAATGACCTCATTTTCTGTCCACCTTTTAAAAAATCAGCTCTTTGAGAACAGGGAGCATGTCTCAGTCACCTGTGTCAGTCACCATCCATTAGCGTCTCAGTCAATCCATGTTGGTTGAGTTTAATTAAGTTTGTGGTGCCTGTTGAATATCCCAGTGAAGTTATAGGCAATCACTAAATAAGAAGGAAAAGAAAGGAGAGAAGCTGATGATAGGACCTTATGCAGAAAGAAAAACAAGAGGTAGTGAAAATAACTGCTCTGTTTTAAAGAAGAAATGTAATATTTTTCTTAATAAAACTAAAATAATAACTCTAAACAATTAAAACATATTTTGAAATAGGTATGAATAGTCCCACCTAGTAGATGGAATCAAATTGAGAACCAACTATCATTTTCTCCAAGGAAGACTGATTATATATGTCTAAAGGGTCAGGCACAGCAACCAGAATAATCACATCTACAGGGATGTTCCCCAAAGACAGCTATTTCCATCTTCTTCAGGATCCATGAGTTCGTCTCATGGCCTTGCAGGCAGACAGGATGGTCTGTGTGACCGGGAAAATAGTCATATTTAACCACACAATAAACTAACAGAGAAATTTTATGAAAGTAATAAATTTTTATTATAATTTTTTTTACAGTTTACTTTAAGAGAAAAATACCAAACAGAGAGGCTTCATACTATTGTGAGCTTTACAAAAATTTCTTTAGGCTTGTGACTCAAAAAATAATATGGAAATTTCAATAATTTATCTTTAGCGATCTAATCTCTAACCAGGCTTGCATCTCAAACACACCTTACATTGTGTTGTGTGTTAAATCTGTGTGAAAAAAATCAATTCTCCAAATTAGTCCTGCCAGGTGTTTCTAAAAAATAGTTTCCATATGACAGCAGCTCTTCTCAATATACTGTTAAAGAGTAAAACACTTTTTTAAGTTTATATAGCCCTGACTTTGTCTAGAGACTCCTTCACTTTTCCTGTCTCCAGCGATATCATTTTAAACATTTACTTTCTCCAAATGACTTATGTATTCTATATAATTCTACTTGCAATGCATCTTGGCGTGTCACTGTGGAAATATTAAATCATTCCACATGTGTATGTGTTTGCCTTTCCAGGTATACTTTGGAATACTTGAGAACTCTGATTGTTTCTCCTTGTCCTCCCACCTCCTCCTCTCTTTATCACTCTCTTTTCTCTAAGAACACCTCAGTAATTTTTACCAAGTAAGTACTTAATCATTCCTGACTGACTAATTTAGTAATTTAAAAAACAATACAACTTATTGACTGGTGTGTATCACGCATAGAATGAAGCACTTTACATGTGTTCTTTCTTTGGTCCTTTTGGCACCCCAATAAGTATTATCCTACTTTCTAACTGTGAAAACTGAGGCTTAACGAGAGAAGGTGGCTTTCCCAAATTCACAGTTAATAAGGGAACGGCAGACCTGTGAGTCAGACTTGTGCTGTCTGACTCTGGAGCCTATAACTACCTGTATTTGAACTCACTTTTCACCCTTGTAACTAATATTGTCTCAGAAGTCATTGCTTTGCAGATCAAAAAGGAAAGCATGTTCTTTGACCTAATGAATCTGACATCTCTGACAAGAGATATTGAATAGGATGCTTGTTATAGGCAATCACTAAATAAGAAGGAAAAGAAAGGAGAGAAGCTGATGATAGGACCTTATGCAGAAAGAAAAACAAGAGGTAGTGAAAATAACTGCTCTGTTTTAAAGAAGAAATGTAATATTTTTCTACCAAATTCCTTCTGTAGTATTCATTTCTAGAAGGTTCTTGTTTCTGTTCCCTTTAAAACAATACATATGTCTCATTGTTGCACCCAGCCTGGTCAGTCTATGCAGCTATTTGTTAACTAGTTCACTATGCAATACCTACTTTCTGCTCAAATGTTGTCTTTGGAAAAGGAGAATCGGCATCATCTGGGGCATTAGAAATGCAGAATCACAGGTTCCCTCAGACTTACTGAGCTATAACCTATATTTTAACACTATTCCTGGGTAGTTTGTATGTCCACGAAAGTTTGAAAAACACTGCCCTATTTGTCAGTTGTCATATAAAATGAAACATCTAAGACTACTAGTGAAGAAGCCAAAATGAGTCAGCAGACCCTGATTCAAGTGAGTCAGAGCAATGCTACCACATAGATTCAGACGTTGGATTTCTCTAATGAACACATAATCATTGTCACCAGGTGCTCCAGTCTCCTGTCTCCACATTGCTATTTAAAGTTAGCTGAAAATTCCCTAGATATAAAATCATACGTTAGGATTAAAATATGAAATCTACCTAATGATAGTTTTTAAATTCATTGTACTTTCTAAAGCTTGTCCCTAATGCCCATCTTTATGATATCCAAAGTTCAACTGCTAAATTCATGTGATATGTTAATCTAGCCTAATGTCAAAACATAATAACTTTGTTAAAGGAGAGTTAAGCTTGGGATTACAGACTTTTTTAAGATCTGTATTAAGAAATATTTACACCACCAGTCTCCAGCATGTGCCAAACTGTGCTGTTGCTATGTAGAGTAGAGTAGAATGGCCTCATTATTTTTCTCTCAAACCTGTTTAGAGCTATATAGCCTAAGAAAGCTTTGTACTTGCACTAATTTGAATGCGATATTATTTTGTAAAATAAGACTAGTGATTATTCTGCAAGGATTTAACATGTTTTGCGTCACAATTCAGACCCTGTTTCTTTTCAAAGAACACATTTAAATTTATTCTATTTCTCCATGCTTATATTCAAGTATTTATCAAGTGGTATGGCAGCTACAAAACAAATGAGATATGAATAATTGCTCTCAAGGAGAGTATATTCTGAATGGAGAGATAAGATTGTACCAAAGAAAAAATTAAAAAGAGTAAAAATTAATCTATACAATTTATCCAAAAGGTAGTGTATGTTCAGGGAAATACGAGAGCATGGCCGTGGTCTGGGAAAGTCTCATAGCAGAAGGAAGACTTAAAGACTGAATAGGCAAAGAGTGCAGAAGAGGTTACTCCAGAAGGAAAATAATCTGAGCAAAGGGATAAGCACTAATGAGCGTGGAAACTTGTTCACTACATCCCTGCCTAGAGCTAAGATATATTGACTAATACATCCAGGGCTACTGTGTGCTCTTCAGCTAAAACACCAGATTAAAAGATGCATTTAGTTGACACATTCTCTGGAGCTTAAATAAAAATCTATAATTACATAATTATATATAATTGTATATAGTACATTTATATATTATATAAATAATTATATGTTTATTAATATAATTCACAATTGATTATATAATTAATACTTTAGTAATATAATTAATAATGTATTGATTAGTATTAATAGGTAACTATATGATATAATTAATTTATAATTACATGCTATAGTTAGGTACATAATAATTTATAATTAGCATTTTTAAGGCCTCTCTATATGCCTCAGCTCACTGCTTCACATTTAATACAACTAAGGGAGTATTTTGATCTCCATTTTATTGATAAAACAAAAGATAGTTTAGGAACTTGAGCAAAGTCACAAAATAATAGCAATGTTTGTACATGAACAAAAAATTGAATGCAAAACTCACATTTTAAAAACATACTATCCAAATACTCTGCATACTATAGATCCTTGACTATTTTATATGCAGGCACAACACAACATTAGCATATTAGGACAGAAAAATAATCTCTTTAAACTATTTTCATTCTACATGGGAAGAGAAGATATGATGTATAGAGCTGAAACTATTGAAACAAAATCATGTGGCAATAACCTCTTTCTCAAGTCATGACAGTACATTTAAAAAAAGGCATGAGGGTGAGGTTACTTGAGGAAGACTTCTTAGAACTGATCATTTTGAAGGATCTACTATTCAAAGCCAAAGTACTGTGCCAATTAGATTATTTATCTGGCTGTGTGGCCGTATAGTGTCCAAACATCCTTTCCCAAGATGGGCAAAAATGCAATACCTCAATTGAGAAAGACTTGAGTAATTTGGGAAATAGCATCCAATAAATTTTTTTACAGAATTTTTTGTGTGTGTATTTGAATACCTCTCACTCACTTCTTTTTGGAGCCCCTGGTAGGCAGATTATCAAAAAAATGATTAAAAGAATAGATAGTCACACACTGAAACCTAGGGTTGTTCACTTAAATGCTCAGCCAGTGTACTCACAGGGTGGCCCTGGCCAGCAACATTGGTACCAACTGGGAACTTGTTAGACATGCAGAACCTCAGGCCCCACCCAGACTGGCTGAATAGAATTTGTGTTTTAATAAGCTTTCTGGGTTTGAGAAACACTATGCTGAACCTCATCTTCCTCATCTAGAAAAATGAGATAATGTAATAATAGTATCCTCTTCACAGTTTCATTGTAAAGACTGAGATAATTACATAGAGTACATAATGCATTGTCTAAAATTAGAGTGCTTAGCAATTATTATCTTTCATGACTTTACTGTATTTGTTTATTTTGAGTTAAGAAAGGGTAAGAAACTACAACCCTATGCAGCTAACTCTGTCTGCCTTAGGTTTTAGCAGAAATCAATTCTTGCTGTTAGTGATGAAGACTTGCCTGACGTCCGCCTTATGTTACTAAGAAAACTTGAATTGTATAAACAGGTTTCTGCTGTGGTCTTTCTTGGGCTCCTGTTTGAAAACCAAGGAGGCCTGTGGCTGAGTGTTTTATGGCCAGTCCAGAGGCTCCATAGAACAGCTTTGATGGATGTATGTGTCAGATTGCAAAACACCCTTGACTGGAGCAGTTAAACTGGATGGTTTAGAAAACCACCTCCAGGTTTCACATTTGGGAACACAAACACTTATGAAGTGAACTGATTCTTCCCAGGGTGATGTAGCTCTGCTTCAGCTCCCTGTGAGGGGTCCATATACATCAGAGACTAAACAGAGTCCTGGTAAGGCTGGGCTTGACACCTGTAGCCAGTTCCAAGCCATCTAAATTCATTTTAACTTCTCACAGCTTTTGTTTAGCAATTACTTATATGAGTTTGGGCATCTACTTGGCTTATAGAATTCTTGCTCTTTCTATCTTGGAAAAAAGGTAATCAAACTTTTCTGTGAAAGGCCATAGTGTAAATATTTCAAGCTTTGCTAACCATAGGGTTTCTGTTGTAACTACTTAACTCTGTCATTGTAACCTAAAAGTATTCATAGACAGGGCATAGCAAATGAGTATGGCTATGTCTCAATAAAATGAGACATAGGTCAGATTTACTGACCTCTTGACTTAGAATCTTAAAATATCTAATAAGAAATACCAATATGACCAGACAATAGAACAATTCAGTGTCCATGGGTAAAGTTCCTGGCCTGAGCTGAACCATACCTTTGGCAATGGAAGATAAACAACACTAATTGTCCCTCCAGACAAGCTGGACCAAGACCCATTCTGAAACTGGGGCATCTTCTCTTGGTTTAAAAAATTTTTAATGAAGGTGTTACCTCACATTTCAGGACTGAGCAAACCAAGTTCTAAATCTGAAACAAGGATGCCTTCCTCTAAGTGATGAAATAAGAATGGAGATGCTGCTCAGACACCAATGAAGTAGGAGACTGGAGCTCAGACTTAAACGATAAGAGCAGGGAGTGAGTGCCCAGGTCCTACTTTTCTGAAATAGGTCAGGGTACATAACTCCTGGTGTAATGACTAAATTGGGCCCTCAGCAAGGAAGTAACCCAGAGGGTATGCATATAATAAATTATAGTATATTCATGTCCTAGGAATTCTAAAGTAATGATATGAATCTCTATAAGAGACTGAGCAGAAGAAAACAGTTGACAAACATTGTGACCGTGGCTGTTCTCTCATTTGAAGAGTTTTTGTAGTGCAAGGTATGGTTTGAGACTCTGCCTTTTAAGACTTACTCATTCCAAAGTTAGAATTTTTTTGGTTCCAGAAGTTATTGGTTGCTTGTCCAATGACCATTATAATTTCTTATTTCTTACTTCAAGAAGAACCCCAAATTTTGTTGAGGTATCCACATGTAACAAAGATAAATCTTACTTGGTTTAATTCAATCATGATTATTCATAGTGACTGGCATGATGACTGGTTTACGGATAAGCATGTAACCCAGTGCCAACTAATGAAAAATCTGCTGTGAGATTTCTGGAAAATTTACCTTCTTCCTTAAAAAATGTGTAGGAAAAGTGTCTTTCTGTGGCGATCTTGCAATCCTGGGGAAAGCTAAGCTATAAATAACACAGCAGAATAAACTCTGGAACTGCCTTAGCTGAGACTGCTTGTCATTAAAAGAATGTGTTCCTTACTATGTAAACTAACTTAAATTTTCTGTTTCTTGTGACCAAAAGCATCCCAAATGATATACATTCCTGTTTGGCCTCCACCAAGCCTGTTCAGGTCTCTCTCCTCCTACCATCTCTCAAGTTGTCTGCTTTCACTACTCTGACCTCATCTTACCACTTGGTAGAGACTTCTGAATTATGCTTTGTTTTGTTTTCTTCATAATTGGTAGCCATTGAGGTGGAGGCCTTAGCTTTTAGGATTTCACCAGAGAGCCAGTGGTCAGTAAAGTGTTGTAAAAACAGCTACTCACAGACTAAAGTGGTTTCAATTTGTTATTTTGTCATTAGAAGTATTGGTAATAATATACTATATTCCTTTTTTTATTCAGCACAGTTTTCTTCCCTACCAGAAACTGTGGACCAATGGATATAGTCAAGTAAGCAATTGCATATAATGTAATGATGGACCACAGGGAGAACCGGGGATGGTGGAAGTCCAGAGAGAGGCTCTGCTGTTGGTTTACCCAACAATTATACCCTTCACATTTCTTTCATACTTGCAGAGCCTCTTCCCTGTTAATGCCAGACATTCACTTTCCAGCCTCCACCACAGAGAGGGCATATGCGCATTAGCCCCCTTCTGGTCAGGGAGACATAAGAAAAAGCCTTCAAAGGACTTCTGGAAAAGGTTTCACTTGAAGAGTCAGATCATCATAGAGAGTTGTCCTCTTTCTTTCCTGCTCTTGGTTGTTTCATGATAGCTGCTGCAGCTATCACGTGACCATAAAGCAAAAGCCAAAAGAATTGCTTGCAGAAAAGTCAAACACAAGTTTTGACATTATTATATCATAGACCTAATCCTATATCTGTATATCTCCCAATTTTTTCTTTTTTGATAATACCATTGTATTTCAGAATCCATTACTTATAGCCAATAGCTTGTTAAGTGATACAATGGATATCTAACCTGGACTGAGAAAATCAAGAAAATCTTCCCAAAGGAAATGATTTATGAGCTAAAGCATAAAAGATATGTACATGTTATGTAATAGAAGAATATATAATACAGGAAGGTACAAAGACTTGAAAGAAAGAATTTGGCAAGTTCAAAAACTCTAAATAAATGACTATGTCTGGAGCTTAGAATATTGTTTATGAAGTGGCAGAAGATAAGGCCAAAGAAGTATTGGTGGGGGCGGTGAATCATAATGACCTTGTAAGTCATTCTAAGAAATTTTTCTTAGAAACATTAGAAATACTATAGAAGGTGTTCTCACTCTCAAAGTCAAAATCAATCAATTATTTTATACACACAGATTACATTACTGATGATTAGAAGTTGTAGTTTGTTATTCAAGCATCTATTTCCTCCAGTAGACTGGAAGATACAGGAAAGTAGAGGCTATGACTTATCTCGTATGTATCAACTCCCCTCTATCAAGTCTTAATCAAGGTTATTGAATCAAATTGCCTGTCTCATTGCAGGTAACAGAATATGAAGTTATTTTAAAGTATTTTGTCTTCTTTGATCTTTTCAATATTCCCCATGAAGCCTAAAGAGAACAAGAGAGGGGTTCAAGCTTTACATAGCTGTTTAGGGCAGAATCATACAAGCTGGAAACAGGTTGTATCTCTCCTGGTCCAAGAAATGCTTTTCACTATATCATACAGGTTTACCCCATAGCAAGTGCTTCCATTGCTAAAAGTTTGTACATTTATTCATTTGCAGTGAGGTCCTAGTTTGATAAAACTTTTTTTAAAAAAATTCATTTAGTCATTACCAGCTGCTTTGCTGTGGTAGAAACATCCAGCCACACCTTTTTCTCCTGAGAAGAACTCAGAGTGGCCCTTTGGAGTTCGCAGATATAAGGCAAGTAAAGCTTATTCTCTTCACTGTGGTTTGAGAGATGCTAGTTTCTCCATGTCTCCTGATTTACAAAGCTCATAGCATACTGGAGGCTGGAGGACAAATTTGTGTAGGAACTGTATTAATTAGCATAACTACCTGACATAACAGATAAACCTGAACATTTCAGTGGCTGAATTCAAGAATTTTATTCCTTGCTCATATAAAGATCAATTTTCAGAGAGACTGCATCAGAGACTGAGGCTCTTTCTCTCTTGTGGATCCATCCTCCCTCGTGGTCTCTGTCAGATCTTCTGAGTCCAGTAGACAGACAGAGGAAGAGAAAAAGGAGCTTTCTGCAGACCTCACTTTTTCCCACATTACATTGGGCAGGACTCAGTCATGTGGCCACACTTACCTACATCTGGATGCAGTGTGCCCAGAAAGACAACTAAATGAGTTCGGTAGACCAGTGGTCATCTCTGACTTAGGGACCAATGGAACTCTCAGGGGAAAAAAAAGTGGTAATACCTTTTACCTTCTGATGTTCTACCTTATACAGTATTTCTGATTAACTAGGATAGATCAGAGGAGGCTGAGGCTCCCAGAGGAAAATTTACCAGAAGAATAAGATAGACTTCCTGTTAATTCAAAGCCAGGATCAAGTTTTTTCATGGGGGAAGATTAGTCCCAAACATGATATATGGCTGAAGTTAGTTTAGATATACCTTCTTAATCAAGTGAGTGAATGTTCATATACTAAAAGAGCTATGTAGTAAAGAATCATATACATTATTTGAGAGCCCATATGCCAATATAATACTATATAATAACATAATATAACACATTCATTTATTCATTCATTTACTAGACAGATTTTATTGAGCACCTACCAGGTGCCCAGCACATTTTAGGTACTAAAAAATGGCTGTCTCTACCTTAGTTTCCAAAGAAAGAGAGATAGAACGGGATATGATGAATGTAACTAAGGGAGATAAGGGCTTCATTTCTCCATTTTTAAGACCCAATAAGACTGCTACTGGGCCAACAGTGGTCTGTGCTTTGATAACCAAAAAATTGTTTTCAGTGGTCCAAGAATACTCTGCATTTCTGGACCTCTTGCTTTCAAGAGCCATACTATGTAGCACCAATAATCAAAAAAAAAGTACACCATATGTGGTTCATGTGCAGAATAATGATATTTTTCAGGATTTACTCTGTAGGGGACACTGACAAAGAATGACCCCTTATGCCAGCAACACCTCTGGCACTCTCAGACTTACTCCAGTAAGTAAAACTCCTTAGAAATACTCTGATGTGGGACAGGCTTCAGAATTGTTCATTTTGACTAGTAAGAGGAATGTGATCTTACAGATGAAGGAAGACATGTCAATTACATCTTCATTTACAATTATTTACTAAACACTATCCATGTATGAGATACTATATTAAGACTAAGAGATAAAGAGAACAAATGTGGCATAACCCCTGACTTGATAGGTTTAGCATAAAAAAAAAACCCAGAGATCTTGACAGAAAAATCAAAGCTATTCACACACAAATTTTTGTACTCCAACTATGTATAAACCCCAGTTTACAGAACTGGGGTTTATACATATCTTTATTTATATCTTTATAAATACATAAGAATTTATAAAGCACTCCTCCCTGAAGGGGCATTGACTTTCTCTTCCTATTAATGATTCTGCAGGTGCAGTCCTCATAAGGGAACTTGGCTTCATTCTGCTTCAAGATCAGGCAGCTGTAAGGGTCTCACAGAGCAGTATCTTTATCTTATCCTGGGATCCAACCCCAACATGTGTGTTTTAATCCTGACCCTCCCAGGTTACCCTGCAGCTGCCAGAAACCACCAGTCCCTGTTGTGTGGTGTTCCCCCAAACTTAACCTCATCATTACACAGATGCTGTCAGAGGCCACATCTGAACACCATGCCAAAACAACTAGTCCAGAAAGAACATTTGGTCAATTTGGTTTGTCAAAAGGCCAAAAAATAAGACATGTGTTTGATTGAATTCATATAAGAGTGGTTTGCTTTGTTTTTAGCTGAATTTGGTCTTGTTAGTTCATGTATCTAAGCACACTTCTCATCTTCTAGGGTTAAAAGAGCTCAAACAATCAACAGCCACCACAATAGTGTCTGCTTTCCCACCCCCAAGAGCTTCATCTTATCTCCTCAACTATCCTGGAAAGTACCTGAACACAAGAATTATGACATCTTCTCTACTGCACGAAGTAAGTGTTTAACATTTGTGTCAGTCAGGATCTTGCCAGGAAAGAGATGGTCTATTCAAATATAATCACTTGAAGAGAGTTAAACAGAGGAACAGTTTGCAAAGATGTCAGCAGGTTGTAAAGACATGGAAGAGAATAGGGCAGTAATTCAGGGCAGTAATAGAAGAATTATCACTATGTCTAAAAGGACATGAGGAGCAAGTATAATGGAGAGACAGATAGACAAACAAACAACTAGTTTTGTCCAAGGAATGCATCTAATATGTGTTAAATCCATAGAAGGAGAGCTGGGAGAATAGAACCTTAATCTTACTCTCCTTCCTCCCTCTGATTGTCTTTCTGGGATCCCTAGTGGCTTGATTCATCTGGAAGCCAAAGGGCACAGGAGCCTGTGGATGTTAACTCATATCTGTCAGCCTCGTGGAACACAGAAGAATCTAGACGGGTGAAAAGTAGAGCTGGAGGGACAAACAAAAGTTATCCAGCCCAGTGTTATGCATGTAGGTTTCCAGGAAAGGTAAATTCTATACCTTCCTGAAATAACATCATACTTTTCAAGTTAAGCAGTCTCTTGAGCTTGGGGGAACTCTGAAAGCATACAGTTCTCTGGGATATATACAACTTCTCTAAAATATCCTCAGTGAGTGGCTGTTCAGCCCTCTCTTGAATGCCTCTGTTGACAGGGAAATCACTATATGTAAGGGCATTTTTAATTAGAATCCGATTCCCTTAAAGTTTCTAGTTTTGTCCTCCAAGTTTACCAGAACAAATCTAAATCCCTAACTCTTGTTCACAGGAGGAATGTTTGATCCTTAAAACTATATTTCGTGCATGGACAACCACCTCCTTAAAAGCAAATGGGATCAAGAGGAGAAGCTTCAAATCTTGAGCCAATCTCTCAGGCAAAGGCAGAAGAGAACTCACTCAAGCTATGGGGAGGGATGAGAAACCATTTCTCTTCTCTGCTTGTATCCCACCACAAAAGCACCTAAAATTTAGAGCAAGCTACAAACGAAGATGTGACTATGACATTCTTGAAAACCAGAGCTGGGAACCTTCAGACAGATTTAATTCTACTTCAAAGCCACATGGTTCCCTCGGCAAAACAGAAGTGTAATTAATGAAAATTTAGAAGCTAAAAATATAATTTGCCAGTTCCAAGAACCGCACTGCTGCCAGTCAGAATGCAGAAAGTATTCCATGTAGAAAAGGCTGAGTAGTTTGCAGGAATCAGTGTAAAACTTAGACAGTAGTTTATTTGTTGAGCCAGTAACACATGAGAAATGGAGGAGAGGTTTGTTTTCTGTCGCAGTAGGCAAATCAAGCCAGCTGGCAGTGTGCCTGAAACAAATAACCAAGAAACAAATAGATCTGTGTGAAACTTGGTGAGAAAGTTTAGAGTTGGTAGGCTAAGAAAGGGGGGCTCCTGTGGAAGATAAAGTGAGCAAGCAGAGAGGACACAGAGGGTTTTCAAGATCTCTTACTGGTAAACTCACTGTGTAGAAGCATATATGATTAGTTCCCTCAGTCTTGTCTCCTGCCTGTTTTCAACTGTCATCACATCAGCATTCCATATAGAGCCCTGGATATAGTCCTACTTTCTTTTCATCAATTTGAAGAGTTGAAATTAAATTTGGTTCCATTTCTTGTACTCCATTCAGCAGCTGCAAACATAGAAATTTCAAGTTAGAAATACAAAGTAGATTTCATTTGTTACACCTCTTAACTGTATAAATTCAAATGCCATAGCAACACTATGAGAGAAGCATTTTTATCAGCCCAGTTTGGTTTTAACCATATAAATATTTTAAAATTTACATTCATAAAATTCTCCTCTTTTGTACAGTTAGTTCTATGGGTTTTCATAAATGCACCAGTTGTCTATCCACCACAGTGAAGATACAGAACAGACCTGTCACCACAAAACTTTAATTTATGCTAAACCTTTGTAGTCAAACCTTTTCCCCACCCAGTCCTAACCCCTGGAAACCACTGTTTCTATGTCTCATAGTTTTGTCTCTTCTAAAATGTCATATAAGTGAAATCGTACAGCACATAGCCTTTTGAATCTGTATTAGCCACATTTTTTGAACAAATTAAATCAAGCTAGTGAAGTTCAGTAACTTGACCAGAGTCACACAGCAAGAAAAGCATAGAAAAAATTGAAGTGCAAGGTCACTGATTTAAAATCTTATTTTTTCTCCCCAGTATGGGGCTGGAACTCTGCCTGACCTCAGTTTCTTCATTTCCCTCACCAAATTGAAAAGATGGTGGCACTATGAAATTATGGATGCAAAAAGACTCGGGAAAGTGTCATGCCTTTGTGAATGGCAGCATTGCTTATTGTTTCTAGCAGTCTTTGTCTTCTGCCAAGTATTTGCAGGAGGGAACTGGACTCTCCAAAGCACCCTATGGAATTTGGTGGTATACTTTTGAATCCTGCCATAATCAATCTACTTAAAGAAACACACACACACACACACACACACACACACACACACACACACACGTGCTAATGCAAGTATCTCAGGAGGTTAGAGGACTTGTCTTGACTGAAAAAAAGAATCATTGCTTTCCTGAAAAGAGGCAAAGCCACAGATTCATTTAATAGAATTCAGGTTGTGCAGGGGTGTTTTGGTCATCTAAGAGATTTTTCTTTCTCAAGACATGAAAGTAACTGCTATGAAATAAAATGTGACTTGAATATTATGTCACAAGGAGTAAACATCATCTGATGGCCTGATGGCTTGGAAGCCTCTCTAAACTGCTTCTGCCAAAAGCTTTGAAATGTTTGCTTTCAGACTGGATTCAACCATCAGAATATTTAGAGAAGCATATGCTGTAGCCCCTCAAAGCAGATCTTTCTCTTGGAAAAGATAAACCTACAGAGCTATAGCTTTTTTAAAACCATACAAATATGGCTTGTGTTCCTTCCTCTACCCCTACTCCCCATAAATGTTATCAAAAGCACAGGTCCATTTTTCTTTGTTACTTCTGTGGGTGGTGCAGTTTTAGAAATTCGCCCATGAGGGACCTCGAAGCTCTTGCTCTGCTCCAGTGCTGCCCAATGGATAAATAATGCTTCATATACATATTTTTAATTTTTCAGCATAGATATTTTAAAAAGTAAAAAAGAAATTATTGAAATTCATTTTAATAATATATTTTTAAACCAATATATCCAAAATATGTCATCAATAAACCATTATTAATGAGATTTTTTAATTCTTTTTTTCATTTTAAGTCTTCAAAATCTCATGTGTGTTTTATACCCACAGCATACCAACTAGCCACATTTCAAGTGCAATGTGACATGTGATTAGTGACTACTGGATTAGAGAGTGCAAATCTAGAGGCAGAGGTAAATTCAAATATCAACTGGGCCTCTTAATAGCTATGTGATTCTGGGCAAGTCATTTAAATTCTCTGCACCTTGGTTCTCTCAGTCAAGAAAATGATGATGATGTCTACTCATAGAATGGCTGTGAAGATAGAACAAGATAACCAAGGAAAGTGCTCAGTAGTAAGTGCTCAATGAATGTGAATTGTTATTATAAGCATAGTTATTTTTGTTTTTCTGCTATCATGGTTACTACCATCACTATTGAGAAGACAAACCATACTAGTCAGTCCTTGTATTTCTCACAGAATCAGATTCACTACTTCCAAGGTCAAAGAGAATTAGGAAAAAGACAGCCAAAGGAGCAAAGCATATTTTTTACAGCCCTTAAGAATTTTAAAAATATTTTTTCCTCCATGTTATTTCTTTGATGGTCATGATTAACCTGCAATGTAGAAACTGTTTTATCTTCTTTATGAATGAGGAAAGTGAGGCTCAGAAAAAGCTAGATAAGGTGCTGAAAGTCACCCAACCAGAGCAGGAGAGCCAAGACTTAACTATAAGGTTTTCATCTCCAAAGCTATTTATCTAATAATAAAACCTTCAGAGCCTCAGGTCTATGTCTGAATGCTGGTTCTGCTCATTGTATATGTCAGGCAAGTTGCCTGACCTATCTGAACTTGCTTTCCTCATCTGTAAAGTGGTAATAATAGTTACTGCATAGAAAGTCTTGAAGATTAAATGTAGTGGATTTGTGGACTGAGTTATGGGGCACTTCACAAATAGGAAACACGTACTCTGTTTTGGTTACCAGACCATGGATTTAGTCAGGATATTATGAATTCGACCTAAAAGGCAAGGGAAGTAAAAGTGAAAATAAATGAATGAGAATTTATTAAACTAAAATGCTTCTGCTCAGCAAAAGAAATCATCAACAAGACAAAGAGGCAACCATCTGAATTGGAGAAGATACTTGCAAACACCCCCGATAAAGGCCTGATATTCGAAATATACAAAGAACTCATACAATTCAACAATAAAAAAAAATAAACAGTTCAATTAAAAATGGGCTGAGGACCTTCTCCCAAGAAGACAGACAAATGGCCAACAGACATATGAAAAGATGTTCAACTTCACTAGCTATTGGGGAAATGCAAATCAAAACATCAATGAGATACCACCTCACACCTGCTAGAATGGGAATGGCTATCATCAATAAGACAAGTAATAACAAGTGTTGGAGAGTTTGTAGAGGAAAAGGAATACTTATACACTGCTGGTGAGAATATAAATTGACACAACCACTATGGAAAACAATATGGAGAATTCTCAAAAAATTTAAAATAGAATGCCCAAAAGATCCAGCAATTTGTCCTCTGGATTCTTAACAAAAACATTTGAAAACATTTATTCATAAAGTTATATAAATCCTGATGTTCAAAGCAACATTATTCACAGTGACCAGGGCATGGAAATAACCAAAGTGTCCTTCAATAGATGGTTAGCCAAAGAAGATGTGGTACATATATACAATGGAATATTATTTTCTTATTCCATAAGAAAAGATGAAATACTGCTATCTGCGACAACATGAATGGATCTTGAGATTATCATGCTAAGCAAAATAAGTTAGACAAAAAAAGTTGAGAACCATATGATTTCACTTATATGTGGGATATAAACCTAAAAGCAACAAATGAACATGACAAACAGTAACTCATGGATATGGACAATATTTTAGTAGTTACCAGAGCAAAAGGGGAGAGGGAGAAGATAGATAAGGGTAATTGGGGTCAAATTTATGGTGACAGAAGGTAAGTTATCTTTGGGTGGTGAACATACAATGCAACATACATATAATACATTATTAAATTGTACACACTGAAAACCTATATAATTTTATTAACCAATGTCACCTCAATAAATTTATTTTGAAAAATAATAAACCGAGGGAAAG